>CAUJRU010002324.1:0-82591 GCA_963277665.1 Viscum album
TATGAAAAGGTAAATGGCTAGCATTCATTGATTCATTCTTTTATTATTTAAGACAAATGTGCTTGCATTAATTAATCAATTTATTTATTTATTTATTTATTACATTTTATCTTAATGGTAATACAATCTTATTTATAGATATCCATTATTTATTTCATTCATGTAAAATAAATGGCATAACTAATAATGACATATTAATTACAATAAATTAATCAATCATTTTAAAATTCTTTAAAACCATGATTAAATTTCCAAACACACAATGGTGTGCTAATCAATAAAATAAGGTGTTAATTCTTAAATTTTAAATTTAATATAATTTTAATTTTTTTCTATTAATGGGAGTCTACACGGTGTGTACATATAGCTACACGTCATGTACCTCAGTTTCTATATATCTAAGTCACACACATGGGGATTCAGTGTGTTGACTCAGCCAGACTACATGGTGTGTACTTGCCAATTACACACTGTGTATCTACCTACCGTGTGCTAGGTTGGCCCGGTCAACACATAGTGTGAAATAAAATCACCGCATTTAATTCATTTCTCACCGCATCTAGATACATTGTGTATGGGTATACAATGTGTGCTCTGACCGCACGCAGTGTAATCCAATTTTACCAGCCAATGATTTGGAACTTCCTGATGGAATCTCTGATCATTCTTCATTTGTTCTAAAACATTTAAGAAAATGAAACATTGAACGAAAATTATTAACATGTCAATAACATGTTAATTCAAATCATATTAAAGAATGAATAACATGAAATAAAATCTGACCCCAATTTCACATAGATCAATAATCAAATAAATAATCCTAAATTTAAATGTGACTGATCTAATATCACTTGTTGATTTCAAGCATAGTAGAAGCATGCAGTGGTGGGTGATATATTAAAATTTCTTTGAATAATCATTTCCCAAAACCAAGAGCGTGGATATTGCACCTCAAGTTTATAATTAGTTTATTTAATATCTAAAGAAATAAATACATGGACTTAGGAACTTTCTTCATTGATGATTTTTGATCATTTGAAAAGGTTCTTTCAAATTGCATTAGTTGTGATTATGAGGATACAGGGGTATAATCCCTCTAGAGGTGATCCACACATGCTTCAATGGTCTCCGAGCAACGCCACTCATTCTCTAGGTGCTATCACAGTGAATCAAATGTCTTGTGTTGTTAATTCTTGATCACTCATTCTTCAGTCTTGAAGAAATTCACTCTTGGGTTTCTCATTCTTGAAAAGAAGAGAGGAGGAGGATTTGAGAGTGAATTACTTGTGCGTAATAATTCTCTAATCCCAAACTTGGAATTGGTTTCAAATGAATTACACAATAGATGTAGGCATCTATTTATAGAGATGGGATTTCAGTTACAAAATTTAATTGCATAACATCCATTAAATAAAATTATAACCATTAATGAAATCCCATGCCATATAATAATAATAGTATTATTATTTTGTGGTCCGCCAACTTTCAAAAAATGGATAAATAATATTTACCAACTAATAAATAATTATTTTATCACTGGACACAGTCTTGGTCTGTTCAAACTTCTCTTGCATTTATTGAACACTTGAATAAATATTTCATTTTCTTAAATAAATATTTTATTCACAAACTAGTAAATAAATATTTATTAAATATTTAATAAATAACTATATATATTTTATTCACAATTTGGGGAATAAATATATATATTTAATTTATGCAATCAATATAACTTAAATAAAATTATTCCTCAGTCTTGATAATAATATTTATTCTATTAATTAAATTCAAATAGAATTTAATTAAGACCACAAGAAATACTTAGTGTGTGACCCTCTAGGATTCGTTCTCTTAAGCATTAGGCAGGCTTTCCTATAGTCCAAGATTATTTTCTAGAAATGGGTCAAGGAACCTAAGGTAAAGAACTTAAAGTCGCAATGATGACAACTACATATGAATGATCACTGTGTAATATAATACTTTTGTCACAATATCTCATCAAGAATGTTGCATGATGGTGTCATCAATATATATGTTTGATACATCATTCTTTGACTATCTGAAATAAACTCATCATTACACCATGGCCATGAAATTTAGGGTGACGGTTCTATTTCAATCAAAGGGTTGATATATCAACTTTTATAAATATGGAAGGTACAAATCCTTTCTTGACTTATCTATTAATAATATGTCATTCATGATGTACCCAATGTACCCTACTTCCTTCCAACATATGGCGTGATGGTTTTTGTTAGTAAATATAAGTGTGCGAGTTGTTAAATTCCTTAATGATAATCTTAAAGTCCAAGAACCATTACACATGCTCATAGATAGGAATATTTGATGACACCAAAACATGAGGAATTCTTACTGACAGGTTTGTTCTCATAATCTCCTGTCTTGGAGATTACCTAGTGTGAACTTCATGAGAAGAAGTCTCGTCTTCTTACGAGTACTTAAACCTAACGATCTATATACTATGTGTCCCATCACAGTATGTTATCCAACCACAGAACTATATTAAGAATATTGTCATAGAACTTCAAGGTTCTCATCATAGTGGGGAACTACTATGACCTTATCAATGCGACAAATAATTTATGACATTATTAAATTATGGTCATGTAGAATAATTAAGATTATGTAATAAAATGTTTAATTCAATATTTAATACATCAAATATTCATGTAATCAAAGTATAAACAATTGGTTCTAGGAAACCAACTCTAACAAATAGGATATGAAGAGTGAGATATGGGAATTTCCTTCATTGAAGCTCAATATGCATCTCAGATCTTCTTAAAGGTCCTTGAGCTTGAGGAAACACATGGAATACCAGATGTTGTGGTTGGTTCATCATGTATACCACCTGCATCTCCAGTATTGACCTGATTATTTTTTGATCAAAACTCCCTACCACAACCTGCGCATAGGATGCACTAATTACATTCTCGTCAGTGGAAAAAATTCTGGAAACCTTCGATTTCAAGTTTCTCAAGCTCGAGGAATCATCCACATGAGAAATATGCCCTTATAGCCTTGAATCACCATCTCTAACACCCATCCTAGTTATAAATATATTTATATAATTATATATATCTATACATAATTATGTAAATTTATATATTTATATATATATTGAGTAGTTGGGGCTTACCCAAGTGGTAAAGGACCCCCGTAATATTGCATTAAACCCAAGTTCAAATCTGGGTGGGAGAGAATTTTTGTAGGTACTGTTGCAGTACTATAGTAGGTGGTGATGTAGGCATGACGCATGATGCAGGCAAGTAATGATATTGGCATCACGCAGACCTGGTGATGCAGGCAGTATAAAGGAGGCATGACACTACACTGGGCCTCTGGGCCAGTTAGTGGACCTTTGGTTCATGTAATGGGCTTCATATCCACTGGTCCTTTGGACCATGTAATGAATAATTAAGGCTTGATGGGTAGACTATCCCTTGGGGAGGTTATGGCCTACCTTTCCGGCCTGTGTGTGTGGTGTGTATGTGTTTAATGTAATTGTACACTCAAGCACCTAATACACACACACACACACACAAATATATATAATTATAAATATAATAAATATATTTATTATTTAAATATATATATTGATTAATAATTATAATTATAAACAAATATATTTAAAAAAATTATATATATTTATATTTATATTTATATTTATATAATTTTATTTATTTATTTATAATATATAAATATATATAATTATAAATATAATAGATTTATTTATTATTTTAAAAAATTATTATAATTTTATAATGATTTAAATAAATAAATATATTTATTTATGATTATTTAAATAAATATATACGTATATATATATAATTATAATTATAAATATATATATTTATAAATATTTGTATATAATTAAAAATATATTTATATTTATTAATATATTAATATGTATAATTATAAATATAATAAATATATTTATTAGTTAAATATATTTATTATAATTTTATAATTATTGATATATATAAATATATATATAATTTTATAAATAATTTTTATTAAAAATTATATATATTTTTAATTTTATATTTAAATATTTAGATTATAAATTTATTAAAAAATCATTCAGATAGATAAATTATATAAATTTTAAACATATATTAAATGTTAAAACTTAATAAAAAACAAATAAATATTTTTCATATACAAAAAATGGCATGAACCATGGGTGATAACCCATGATCTCAAAATTTATTGAAAATAAAAACAAAAACAAAGTACAATGGGATATGAAAAGTGGAAAATAGTGAAAGAATGCCACCATAAAGCAAAGAAGATAGTTCCCCATGAAACAAGAGAAGAAAATTCATCTTGTGGACTCAGATTGGCCACTACCCCTACCTATCGGATAACGACCCCTCCTCCAGGTTTTGGGATTTTTTCATGTCTTTTCATAATCGACCTGGGGGTCAATGTTGTCATCAAGTGGGGTGGAATCCTCAAGATATTGAGTATATTGTTCTCTAGTTGAAACTAAACTCTCTGATAATATCATTAGACTAGGACTACTCCTTACATTGATAGCCTCATTTTTTGGGGATTATCCTTAAACTCTGATCATTCTATAAGTATTGTCAAATTCCTCAAGGAAAACCTCCCTACTATTAGATCTATTTAAAATTTCGAGCAGACTAAGTGATTGTTCCCTTACCTTTGGTTGATTAGTGTCAGATCCCTTTCTAACAGTTTGGGCAGCCACAGGCTGAGCAGATGCTTTAGTAGTACCCATGAGCACATTCTCATCACCAGAAATAGAAATAGAAGATTGGCCTCTATCATCTTCATCATTTGATTCCAAACACTTGTGTTCCTCAGACTGAATTTCCCCATAGGTATCCTTCCTAATGTTACTTGGATTCCTCCTAGTAAGTTTAGAAGAGGCTCCATCACATCTCTCACTAACATTCCCAACATTAGGAGCATGCTACCCACTGTCTCAATTCACTAGACCGTATGAAAGAACACTCGGGACAAGAGTTTGGATCATTAGGTTGGAGAATACTCCCCTAGTATCATGTGCATCCTTCTTTCTAGAGGAAGTCATCCAAGCCTTTCAAGAATCAGATTAGCTTCGGTCCTTTATTTTCAACTTCATCCATCCAAGAGTTGACTTCTTTCCCTTACTATTTCCTTTTAGAAATTTTTCACCAAGAAGCTCATCTACTTCAAGATCATCAGGTGAGACATATTGATCCATACTATCCTCCTGCAAACCCTATGCATTTATATTTGTGGTATGATCACCAGTCCAATGGACAACCTGCACCTTTGATTGATTATTACTCTTCTCAAGCTTACCACCAACATCAGTGAAATTCACCACCTTTGAGATAGAAAAAAGATAAATGTATTTATAAGACCCCATTTCTCTCTCCTTGATAAATGAGTCACTTCTTCCCAGTGATTTATGTTCAGTAATATTCACTGGATAGTGTTTCAAAAGTGAACTTACATCCTGAGATGCGATCTTTCTTCCCACCCCAGTTCCAAGACCACTAATAGCATCCTTCTTTATCATGTCCCCTATATCCATTTCAATAGGAAATTTTAATGTAAAACTCTTAATCAAACTTCAATGATTCCTATAATTTGTACACTTTAAATTTTTTCTGCACATTTCAACTGAATGAACAATGCCATTACAAGTTCTATAAAAGTCAGGAAACCTTTCAAATTCCACTATAAGATCAAGTATAAAGTCACCAGAAACAAATAATATTGTTTCAATAGGTGTGTATCATAGATCTAAATCAATAATAACACTAGAAAAATGGTCATAGAGGGCTCTCTCAGTTTCCTTATCAAATTTGATAAGAATTCCCACTAAGAAGTCAATGTTCCACAAGATTTATAGGTGCTAGAAAAACCATTTTATACCCATGATTCAAACCCAAACCTCTATAATTGAGTTTCTCACATAGCCTATATGAAATAATGGGTCCCATTCTTATGTTCACAATATGCTAGTTCCTAGGTAGACCAATCCAAAGCTCAAGGATTTCATTATTAGATCCCTAAAGGGTGGAAAAGTGGAAGAAACCCTTACCATCTGAGGTTAACCTCCATGTACTGAAGTCCCAAACCTGGATGATCCATTTCATAATGTCCTCAAACTTACAAAGGGATTTGCCTATAAGTGAGTGATTTAGGAAATAATTCAGTGATGGAATTCTCTAAGGTGATCCTTGAGGATCCTAGGATTTTTTTCAAAAAAATCTACAGATCTATTCTTTTCAATTTTCTTGTTAATATCAACACTTGATTTTGAGAATAACCTATTAACTGAGGCATTCTCTATGCCCATAGGTTTCTTCTTATTAAAGTATTCCCTTGAATATTCAGATTTTGATCCTCCATGAGTCATAGACATTAGCTTATATCTCAGATGTTCCATGGCCTTTGACGCCTCTATGTTCTTTAGTCCATGATCAACAACCCTTGTTGAAGCACCAATATCACAATTTGATGTCGGATTCGAAGCAATAACATCTTTCAAATCACAAAAATTATCAAGACCAAGAACCATCTATTATTCATATAAATTACAAACATATTGAATATATTACATGTATAACAAATAAATATATGTATAAATAAATATTACAAAATTATTAAATATATTTTTAACATTATTAATTAATATATAATAATAAATGAATAAATAAAATTAAATAAATTACAAAATATTTAAAAGTGAATTAATAACATCTACATGAATTATAGACATATATATTTACACATACACATACACACACACATATTAACGCACACATAGACACACACACATAAACATGCATACATACAGTTATACATATACATATATTTTAAATTATTTGATATCAATATAAATATATATTTAAATAAATATATTCATTTATATATTATATTATTGTTTAAATAAAATATTAAAATATTATATTTATTTTAACTATATACACATTTTTTAATTAATTTATATAAATAAACTATTAAATATTTTTGACTAATATAAATTTGATAACTTTTTATATATAAAATTATAAAAAATAAGCTTCATTTTCTATTAAAAGTTATATAAATCATATTTATATATTATATTTACATATATATACTTATTTTAATATAAATATTATTTAAAAATATATAAAAATTTATATACAAATTATATCACTCACTACGAGTTTTATCAGTGCTAGAAAAAAGCACTGGTAAAGGTGTCACTTTTTTCAGTGCTAAAAAGGTGCTGATAAAGATGTGACTTTTATCATATCTAGAAAAAAGCATTAAAAAAGGGTACCCTTTTATCAACATTTTTGTTAGAACTGATAAATGGTAACTTTATCATCTCTTTTTACAAGTGATAATTAAATTCACCCCTTTATCAATGCTTTTTGTCTAGTACTATTAAAGGTCAGCGCTAGATATGGTGTGATCTGTGGTAGTGAATAAATTATATATAAATATGATTGTGAATGGGTGGATGGTTTATCCTATGACCCATCCCCCATATCTTGTGTGTGCCGGTGTGTGCCGGTGTGTGGGGGTTTTGTTGTATTATACCTCCAATAAATAATATATATATACATATATGTGTGTGTGTGTGTGTGTGTGATTGTACATCACCAATAATGATACTTTTTGATTATATAATCAACTTACACATATTTACAATCTTATACCTTTAGATCATGATCATGACTACCCTCATCATTTTCAAATCTCATCTGTCATAGGAATTCTAAAAATTTTAAAATTATTGATTTCTAATAAAACTAGATTCATGTTCATATATAGTACATGCATATACATCTATAATTTTATCAAATATAAAAACTTGTATTATAGCAATGTCAATAACTTGACACCATGTTCTATTATCCATTTTATACTCATACTTGTTAGGAAATTCTCTTACTAATATTTAAATTTTACATGAAATCTTTGGATTGAGTTTTAATTGAAATTGTGAGATGATTTAAACGTAATTTTGATAATTTTTGTTTTATAGTACTATAGAATCATGCTTATTAATAACTAAACTTTATCGACACTAAAAATAAGTAATAATAAATATATTTCTTTTATTAGTGTTAGCTAAAAACATTCATAAATGGTATCTTTATTAGTGTGAAAAAAGAACTTATAAATGGATGCCTTTATCTATGCTTTTTTTACACCAATAAAAGTCACCATATCATTGTTTTTCTGGCACTATTTAAGGCCAAACTTTATTGGGACATTTCTTAACACTGATAAAGTTGAAATTCATAAAAAAATTATATATTATAAAAAAACATATTTAAATCTGAAAATAAATTTCTATTGACATTTATAGAAAATATTTTTTTTAAATATGATATATATAATAAAAAATATGTATTTACACTTAATATATATTATATTTAGTGAAAATGATTTATAAAATAATTAAATATTAATATTAATTGATAATTTTTTAATTAATTTTGAGTAATAGAAATTAAACAATGATTTTATGAAAGAAACAATTAATAAATTAATTAATATTTTATGAAAAGTTGAAAACAGAGCATGAATTTTAAACAACAATAACTTTTGATCTGGGTGTCCGTTTGGGATTCAAAAGATTCCAAATCAAAGATTGAAAAGAGATCCACGATAAACATACTGTGGGATACCTTGGTCTCTATTAGTTCATGGTCAAAAAAGGTTTAGAATGCCTCCAAAACCAAGTTTGTAGTCTAGATACCCTAATTTGTTTACATTTCATTAAATTTTAGTTTCATTGAAGAGGGTCTTGTTATCATTTTTCAGTGGAGACTAAATTTATTTTTAGGGATTTCTTTCATATATATATATATTATGGTGTTCAAATTTTATCATTTTTTATATTACATACTTATTTATAATTAATAAGTACATATTTGAATATATTTACATATAAAAAAGTAATTATATAATCAAATATTTACACATATTTACATATAAGATATATTTTTAAATATATAAACCATATATAAATATAAAATAATTATCCATTTTATTTATCCTATAAAAATTTATAAAGATTTATATACCTATATAATTTTATATATAATATTTGTGTTTGTGTGTGTTTTAACAAACATGTGTGTCTATGTACTCTAATACATGTAAATAAATATTAAAATATAATATATTTAATATATATATATAGACACACACACACATATAAATATATATATATATATATAAACACACATACACACAAAAAATTTTATAAATGTATTTAATAATAATTATATAAATATATGGATAAAAATATGTATGTAGATATATTTAAATAAATTGATATATCATAAATATAGAAGAAAATAATATAGAGTAGTGGTAAGGGCATTTGTTTTTCAAATGGAGGTCTCAGGTTCAAATCCTTATAGGTACAGGCATGGAACACGTATGTAGGTGCAATAGGCAGTGATAAAGAGGGGTGTTGACCATGAGCATGGATGGGGGCGAGCACTAATAATGGTGGTGGTGCGTGGGGGTGGCGTACCACCTCAAATAATTTGAAAATATATATATATTTAGTGTTATCAATGTTTTTTTAGAATTGATAAATACACCCTTTATTCACACTAAAAAATCACTAATTATGGGTGAGTTTATTGGGCCTAAAAAAGAACATATAAAGGACCCATTTACCGGTGCTAAAAAAAAGAACTGATAAAGTCCCCTTTTATCAACACTTTTTGTAGTGCTGATTAAGGGTTATATTATTAGTGATTTATCTAGTGTGAATAAAAGCAATCGAATTTTAAAGGTGCTTATATAATCAGCACTTTTTTAGTGATTGTAAAATTCTGATTAGTAGTAGTGTTATATAAGACAAATAGGTAATGTTGAGTTTATTTGGATAAATATGAAGGATTTTTAACTTGTTCAATGAAATTAGAAGAAATTCACATTATAGAAAATATTAGGGCATCACCACACAAAAATAGCACATTTACAAGGAGTTATTTTTTCTATTAGATGCGGTTATAACCACCACTAAATGTGTTAGTGGTGGTCAGTTATAATTGGTTATGTTAGTAGTGGTTTTAGCCCCAAATGTTGTACCCACCTCATAGACACACTCCGTGAAGATGCTTCCCTCTCTCCATGTGTAGGAAAAAACACCCCCTCATGAGATCCAAGCTTGTGTTATATAGCGGTAAAACAAGTTACCACACTTGTAACATCTTGTTACTGATTTTTAGGTTCTCCTTGACCCTCCTTTTTGAACATGTTTTGGTTGGGGTTTGTCTCGAGTTGTTTTAGGTGTAAAGTTAAATTTTTTGGAATTTTTTGGGTTGTGCATGGTTGGCGCATGGTTTTCCAAAACTTTACACCCACCTAGTGAAAACCATGCATCCTTATGTAGTGATAGTTTTCATGGTTGGCATATGGTTTGAAAAACTGGGCACCAAACTAGAAGAAATTGTTCACCCTAATAGAGGATCACATAGTTAGGGTGCACGATTTCTTTAACCATGTGGCCCCACCTAGCTAACAGTTCACGTAACAAATTTTAATTCTGAAAAATACATTAAAATAACCCTATCCCCCTATTTTTATTTCTCTCTTGACCCCAACTCCTAATTTCATGATTTCCTTGGTCCTGGGGGCTCTCAAGAACCATTTTTGTCTCACCCAAACTCCATATTTTGATGAATCAAAGTGCCAGTGGAAGATATGATCCCTCTCCGGTAAGTAGACCTCCTCCTGTTATTTATCTCCCTCTTTATCTTTCATTCCTCTATATGATTTTTTATATCATCACATGTTTTATGGATCTAATATCCATTGATTGGTATCTTTATTATATGTCTGTTTTTGAGATCTCTATTTCCATCATTCATCATTGGAAAATCCTATGATAGGTGCTGTGTTACGTGATCTCCATGATAGAGGTGGGTGGTTCTATTTAAGATTGGACAATTGATTAAACCTTGAATTACTTAATTATTTTAAATTTATTTCAATTAAATTATGAAAACCCAATTTGATGAAAAATAAAATTTGAATTAATTTGGTATAGAATTTTGGAAAAAAACTAGAATTCCAATGGAATTGGAATTTGGGGGTATCATTTGAAATTGATGGAAATTGTGAACTGTTTTGAGAATTTATTTAAAGAAAATTGTATTAAATTTAATTAATGAAAACCTATGATTGGTTTTATTTTGAAAATTCATGAATTGATTAAAACCCTGTGTTTTGGTTTTGAAATAGAATTTTCATTTTGAAAAGAAAAAATGGGCAATTGAAACATGAATGATGAATGATTTGAAGTGAAATGATTTAACCTTTTTAAATTGATTGATTGATTACAAACATATGATACTAGGTAGTTATGGGTTATTTGGGAAAAGTATTATATGAAGGTAATTACCCAGTAATGGATTGACGATGAAAACTCTAAAAAATCTAGTTAGATGAATCATATTCCTGATAGAATGTTGATGAGTCCTATTCATCCTGATCTTGAGGGGAATGTATACATATATGACATGATAACTGATATGAGAGTATGAGTATCCTATAACTATAAATTATCATACCATAAGTAAGATTAACATGGTGCTTATTTTGACTATTTTTATTATAAATTTCACTAATTGAGAAACTATTTTACTCATGCCTAGTGATTTATTTAGACTCTTGTATATAAAGTGTTTATTTAATCCATGTTTGAAATGTTTTCCATCATTCTGAAATGAAAATATGTTTTTTTTAATATGAAATTATATTTCTATGCCTGTTTTGATTAAAATTAAAAGCATGATTTGGTTTATTATTATGGAATCTTATTATGGAACAATTAGTGAGGCCCTATTGGGATTTTAGCTCACACCCTATCTTTTCCTTTGGACCTTTATAGATTTCCTTATTCCAAGTCCAAAAAAAGGGAAAGTTCCTCTTAAAAGAGGTGGATGTTATTGATCCTTTGGGGATTATAGTGACATATCCTTTAGGAATTTGGTTTATCTTTTCTGTTTTTCTATTACTTTTATGATGTACTATTTTGGGTTTTTATATACCTGATTGGTTTATGGTACTTTCTCCTTAAGTATTTTTGAGCATACTGGTATGTATCTATTGTATTCTTTTGTTCTTATGGAAACTTCATTCCCACTTTCATATTTCATGATGCTAGATTCTAGTCTCTAACCTATGAGGATTGAGTATTCCCTTCAGTCTATGTTAGTGTTAGCTCGGGTATCAGGGTACCGAGGTATTCGGGCTGGTTTTTGAAAAATTGGTATCAAAGGATAAAGTTTTTCATCTTTCCTTGGTGTTAATATGCATTTTGAGATCTTTTCAGGTCTTAGAAGGTAGTTGTGAGTGAGTTTCTGGACATCCCTCATCATAATGATCCTTAAGTCTCCATGTTTGGTTTGGGAAAGGTTTATTGAGGAATAATTATTGTATTCTCCCTACTTTAGATTTGGATAGGTTGAAATTCAAATCTTTATATCTTAACTTATGGGATTAATTTACATATTTCTCTTATTGAGTTCTTGATCTGAGTAACCTTCGTATGTCTTTAATTTTGTTTGGTGATATTGTGTAGCATCATGCCTCTGAGAAGATGTGTAAATAGGATCTACGAGGAAACTACTGATGAACCACATCAAGAAAATCCTCCCACAGACCGGAATCTACTTTGAGGTTATTGTGCATGTTTTCCAAGCTCTGAGACAAGTACCTAAAGCAGTTCCCATTGAGGCTTAAACTGTTGAACCTCAGAGGAATGAATTTCATAGTCATGCTCAAGAGTTCCTTCACAAAAATCAACCATAATTACAAGGTTCTAATGATCCTCAACTAGTTGAGGATTGGTTGAGTAAGATAGAGCTTCTTTTTTAGTTCTTAGAAATGTATGATTCGATCAAATTGAAAATTTTTACCTTCAAGATGGAAGGACCTAGAAGGAGATGGTGGGATTCGATGGTGATGGAAGAGAAGCATGAGGGTTTAGAGTGGAAGGACTTAAAGGTTATTTTTACCAACCAGTTCTATCTAGAGTCTATGGTGCTGGCTAAGGCCATGGAGTTTTTCAAACTCTATTTGGATGATAATACCATGAATGATTATGCGAACAGATTCACTGATCCTGTGTAGTTTTCACCTAATATTGTATCAAATGTGAAGATTAAGAACAAATGGTTCAATATGGGACTTAGATCTGAATTTTTTCTTAGGTTTTCTTACTAAATATCCCTTCTTATGTTGATGTGTTGGATAGGGTGTTTATGGTCGAACTTGATCTGGTTGGTAAGTTAGGGTTTATGGGGGTTCCTTTTTCTCTTAGTGGAAGTTATTTGACTTCCCATAAAGGGAATAGAAAGTGTGATGAGTCTCATGGTGGTTCTTTATAGAAGGGTTCTTTGAGACGTCCTAAAATTCCTAGTAGAGGCCCTTTGATTTTCTTCCAGTTTAGAAATCCAAGGCATTAAAAACATGTTTGTACTAAAGAACCCAAGATTTACAGATCCTATGGATATTCAAGACACTTTCAAAAGTCATTTTATATATTTTCTACTCCACATAGTGGTATAGGCTCGTCAACACCAAAATGTACCATGGTGCAATCAGATTCTTCAAGATCTAAGGGTTTTCAACCATAGGAATCCAAAATGAATTTTATTCACACAATGGAAGATTCTACAGAGGAATAAAATACAAGTCCAATGACTGTGAGAGGTACCATCACTATAGCTTCATCTTTATTTACCTTTTTATTTGATATTAGTGCATCTCATTTGTTTATTTCTACTGGTATTGTGAATCTTCTCAATCTTCCTATAGATCTTTTGTCCTATGTGATGGATATTACTACACCCCTCATAAAAAAATAGAGAGAAGGGTCTATATTGTTCTTCTTGTGTGATAAATTTATCAGAGAATGATCTTTCATGGGATTTTCTGGTTCTCTACATGAAACCTCTTGAGGCCATTTTTAGGATAGATTGGACCATTACTAAGAAATCCTAAATTTATTTTTATCTTTGATGGATCTCCTTTAGTGTGCCTGATGGGGTGTGTTGTATCTTTCAAGGAGAATGGGATCCAAGGTTGAGTAGAGTTTTAAATTCTTATCTAGAGTTAGGGAATGTAATATTAGTGTTTTGTTTTGATCTACAGTGGTAATCTTTGAGTGATGATCTCCCTCCGGTTTTTTTGAGTTTTACTAAAAAAATTTCCTTCTAAATTATCTAGTTTTCAACCAGTAAGGGGGGTTCTATCAATTTATTTATTAGTACTCAACCAATGTCTATTAATTATTACTACATGGAACTAGATAAATTTAATAGTTGAATACTCAGTTGGATAATATTTTAGAGAAGTTTTTTATACTCCCAATTGAGTCACCTTGGGCAGCGCGTATTTTCTTTGCTAAGAAAGTTGATGGCTCACTTATCCTATGTGTTTATTACCAAAAAAATAATTGAGTCTGCCAAAATAAATTTTTTATTATTTTCTAAACACTTTTAGGAAAATTTAGAAACCCAAAGTCACTTTCAATCCCACAAAACACATCCAAAGCTGAACAAGCAAACAAACACCCAAAGAAACCAACAAAAACTAAAAACCATAATCAATATACCCATCATCGCAACCAACATAGGATACCTCCTCTGTGGTGGTCATTCCCCATTTAGAAGCTAGATTTAAATGCCTCATAAAATCACCATTATAGTCCCACATCACATCATCCAAAGTGATTCATCCAAAACCATCTTGTTTGGGCAGACTGCCTTTTTTAAAAGCCAGGGTCACCCTATGATCCCGCTTAAAGGAGGATATGGTGCACAATGCTAGAGGCAGATAGGAGTAATCCTTCCTGCCTTTTCTTTTTGTAGTAGCAAATGCCACTCCTCCATCCTCAGTCCTAGTTCTATCTCCACCTTTCACTATATCACTGAAGGAGTGATTGACCATACCACCTCTATTTTCCTTGTCGCACCTAGGAACCATCCCCTTCCTCCCAAGAATGCTATCCAAGGTTGATTACTTTCCCTCCACATCTCTTTCTCTCCTCTGATCAGGCATGTTGCAGTCAATCCCAGACAGATAATTTCTCGTGAAACCATCATCCTTAAATGCTCCTTTTCCTTTACCCTCAACAACATTTCCTGACTCGGCAGATTTTCACTACTGATAAATGGTATTCAGCACAGTGGATTCCTCCACAACCTTACAGGAATCCTCACGGTCAGATTCTCCTACCAATAAATCCCACATAATGATCTCCAAAGATTCATCCTTCTCCGCTGAAATAGGATTCAAACCCTCCTTAGTAAGTCCCTAGAACCAGTTACTCAAAGGAAACAAGGGCGTAGACGAAACACCTGGTCCCCCACTATCCTGGATTCTCCCATTCCTGTCCAATGCCACTTCCAAGGCACCTTTTTCACTTTCCTCCCTCTATTCCCTCACCTCCATAGCATCACCCAGATGATGATCCTCTATATTCTCCATGATAGATGGTTCACCATTCATCTGAGATCTCCGATTATTCGAATTCTCTTGTCTTTTTCTCTTGCCTGCATCAGGAACCTCTAGATTGTGTTGAGTCGTCATAACATCCATCAAGGATGAGCTAAAACCATTCCTATCATAATCCTTGCCAACCCCTTCTTCTAGCTGCTGGACCAAAGGACCCAACGACTGGGAACCCCCATTTTCCCCCTCAACATCAGTTGTCATCAATTTCAGACCCACCAACGGTGGGATTATAGGGGTAACCCCCAATACATCCCCCCTCCTAATTGAGGCCTGGTACTCCCAACACCAAGGTTTCAACACCTGTGTTGATGAATCTCTTCGACATCTCTCTGGAAGATGTCCAAAATGATTACAAGTCAAGCAAAAATCATACCAGTTATCATAAATAACATGTTTTTTACACCTGTATTCCTCTCCAATAGTAATCCAACCAAACTCAAATGGTAACCAACCTTATTCCAAGATAAAAAAAATGTAATTTATAGATTTTGGAAGTGAAGTTATTTGGATATGTGGTCTCGAAACATGGTATGTCATTTGATCCTAATAATGTGAAAGTTTTTATGACATAGGATCAATCACATAATGTTTTCAATCTTTGGAGCTTCCTGGTGTTAGTAGGATATTATCACCAATTCATAAAGGATTTCTAAAAATTAGCTTCTCTGCTAACCGCTCTAACTCAAAAGGGAGTGAATTTTTCATGGAATGAAAAATGATAGGGTTATTTTGTTTATATAAAAAATTGTTTTACTTTTGTTCCAGTGTTCACTATTCTAGGGGATGAGCTGGGCTATGTGGTATTTTGTGACAAAACAAGTTCAAGTTTGATTTGTGTTCCTATGCAAGGTGATCACGTTATTTACAATGGCTCTCGGCAGCTTAGGCCACATGAGAAGAATTACCCAACCCATGGCCTTGAACTTTCAACTGTGATGTATGCACTTAATAGTTAGTGGGATTGCCTTTTTATAGAAAGGTTTACCATGTATTCTGATCACAATATCTTGGGTTATATCTTCTATAAAAGAGATTTGAATCTCCACTAGAGGTGTTGGGTGGATTACCTACAGTCTTTTGACTTTGACATCGCTTATACCCTAGGGAAAGGTAACGTCATCATTTATGCTTTGAGTAGGAAACTTCTGACATAGTCTATGAAAGAATCATCAGAAGAGTGGAATTGATGACTCTCTTTTCATAGTTTCATATAGGAGTTCGAGAAAGTGGGATTGAGGTTTCCTTGGATAGTGTTTAGTTGACCTCCACTCTTCTTGAGATTATTATTCAGGAACAGCATCTTGATGATGAGTTATGTATCATTAGAGACTCTCTTTATGGTGGGGGACTATTTTTGTGTGTTCATTCTCTATGGAGGGCGTTCTATGTTTTCAAAATTGGTTTTTTGTGTTATTTCCTATGACGAAATACATGATGGGGTATTTCCATAATTCCCATTGGGTAGTGCATCTAGGAACCAAAAAAATGTTTTATAACATGTGGTGATGATTATGGTGGCCAAGTTTGAGACACGACATTGCTGATTTTTTCTCTCATTCTTATACTTTTCAACGGGTCATGAACAAGAACTAGAGACCTTTGGGTTTTATTTATCCACTTCCAACACCGATATAGAAGTGGGATAATATTTTTATCGACTTTGTGGTTGTGTTTCCACATACATGAAAAAATAAGAATGTGATATGGGTTGTGATAAATCGATTGACCAAATCAGATCAATTTATACCCATTTGTGACACAACCAAATTTGAGGTGTTGGGAAATATATATGTGAAATGGATTGTTCATTTTCACAAAGTCTCATTTTCTATAGTCTCTAATAGGGATCCCTATTTTACTTATTTATTTTGGAGAGGCCTCCAAGAGGCACTAGGATATCAAGTTCATTTGAGTACAACATACCATCTACATATGGATGGCCAAACAGAGAGAGCTATACAAATTCTTGAGAATATTTCTCATGCCTACATCCTTGATTTTAGTGGATCTTAGAATGACCATTTGAGGCTGTTTGAGTTTTCATATAACAATAGATTTTGGTCCAGAATTAGAATGGTTCCTTTTGAGGCCTTGTATGACTAGCTATGTAAATATTTATTGTGTTGGTCATAGATTGGTGAAATATCCTTAGTTGGACCGATCTTAGTTCAAGAGATGACAGTAAAGATTTAGTTGATTCAACAGTGAATTTTAATGGCATAGAGTTTCTATAAATCTTATATTGATCATTTTCATAGAATTTTGGAGTTCTCAATTGGTGAACTGGTGTTCTTGAAAGTTTCAAATCATTTGGGTCATTGATGGCTTGGGAGGTAAGGAAATATTGATCCTCATTTTGTGGGTCCTTTTGAGATTTTTTAGTGGGTGGGGAAATTGTATTATCATTTATCACTTCCACCATATTTTATGTCAATACATAATGTGTTCAATGTATCTCAGGTGCGAAAGTATCTTTTTGATCCATTTCATGTATTGAACTGGAGTGATCTTAAGGTTGATCCTAATTTGTCCATGACTAAACATATAGTCAGGATAGTTGATTCTGAGATGAAGGTACTTCATCGGAGTATGATATGTTTGTTCTGAGTTCTATGGTTTCATGATTCTAATATGCATGAGATGTGTGAAAGGGAGGCACTGATGAGAGAGAAATGGCCTTGTATTTTTTATCTTGGAACTTCTTGATAGTCTTTATAGAGACAAAAAGTTTCTATGATGGTGAGGTTATAGTATCATATTACTTATTTTCAAGTACTCATTAACCCTCCTCTTTTAACATGCTTTGGTTGTGGTTTGTCTCGGTTTTTTATGGGTGTAAAGTCAAAAAATTTGGAATTTTACGAGCTGTTCAAGTTTGGAACATGGTTTTCCTAAAATTTCCACCCACCCAGTGTAAACCGTGCAACCCTTGGTAGTGGGGGTTTTCACGGTTGGTGCATGGTTTGAAAAACCATGCACCCCAGTAGAGTGGCGCATGGTTAGTGCACACGGTTAGGGTATAAATTTTTTCTAATCATACAGTGTTGTCCAAAAAACCATGCATGTAGTAAATTTTAATTCTAAAAAATACTTTAAAAATTATAAAACCCTTTTTTATCTTCTACTAAACCCCAACTTCTCATATCATGATTTCCTAGGTCTTTGGGGCTCTCAATAACCATTTTTGGATCCCCCAAACCCCATATTTTATGAATCAAAGAACTGATAAAAGATATGATATCTCTTCAGTATGTGAATCTCCAACCGTTATTTCCCTTACTCTCCCTCTCTTTCTTTCCTCCATAGGGTTTGTTAGATCATCATGTGTTTGATAGATTAAAACTTTGTTGATTTGTATCTTGATTCAAGATTTGTTTTTGAGATCTTTGTTGTCATCATCCATAATTTCCAAAACCCATTGCGGGTGTTGTGTTATGTGATCTTTGTGATAAATTTAGGTCGTTCCATTTAAGATTGTCCAATTGATTAAACCTTGAATTGATTATTTTTTTGATTTTCTTTCAATTAAATTGTGAAAACCTGATTTTGTGCAAATTAGAATTTGAAATGGTTTGGTATGGAATTTTGGTAAAACCCTTAATTCCAATGGAATTGAAATTTGGGTGTGTAATTTGAAATTGATAAAGATTGTGATTTTTTTGAGAATTGATTTGAATAAAAGTGGATTAAATTGAAATAATGAAAAATTGTGATTTGTTTTATTTTGAATAGGAATGAATTTATGAAAAACTTGTGTTTTGGTATTGAAATTGAATTATCATTTTGAAAAAGAAACGTGGGCAATTGAACCGTGAATGATGAATGATTTCAAATGAAATGATTTTCCATTTTTCAATTGATTGATTAATTGAGCACATGCAAGCCTGTATAGTTAATGGGTTATTTGGGAAAATAATTCTATGATGTTAATTATTTAGAAACATATTAACAATGACAACTCTATTATAAAAATATAGTTAGGTAGATTATATTCCTAGTGGAACGTTGATGAGTCATATTTAGCCTCATCTTGAGGGACATGAGTACACATATTCCATTATCACTAATATGAGAGTGTGAGGATCCTATAACTAGAAACTATTGTTCCAAAAATAAGATGACCATGGTTCTTACTGTTACTATTTTTATTATACATTTCATTGATTGAAAAACTATTTTACACATCCCTAGTTATTTATATAAAGTTTTTTATATAATTTTTTTGTTTAATACATGTTTTAAATGGTTTCCATCAATCTAAAATGAAAAGAAATTTTTGTTTTAAATATAAAATTGTATTTTAGTTACTTTTTTTATTAATATTGAAAGCATGATTTGGTTGTTTATTATGTAATCTTATTATGGAACACTTGGTGAGACCCTAATGGGCTTTTATATCGCACCCTACCTTTTCCTTTGGGTGTTTATAGATTTCCTTATGTCAGGTCTGAGAAAAGGGAAAGAGATTATTGGAGGATATGGATGTTCTAGATCTTTTGGGGATTTGAGTGATGTGTCCTTTGGGACATTGGTTTATCTTGAATATTTTTCTGGTACTTTGATGATGTACTGTTTTGGGTTTTGATATACCTTTTTGGTTTTTGGTACTTTATCCTAGAGGAGTTTTGATTATACTGATATATATTTGTTTCCTTCTATTGTACTTGTGGAAAATTTGTTCCTAAATTTATATTTCATGATTCCAGGTTCTATTCGACAACCTGTGGGGATTGGGAACTCCCTTTCGGCTATGTCGGTGCCAACTCGGGTATCATGGTATCAGGGTATTTGGGTTGGTTTGTGACAAAACAACTATGTTGAATTAAATTTATATTACCTTTTTAAAGACCAAAATGGATATTATAATTCAGATTTAAAAACATTAAAAATATCCTTGTGAAAAGAAGATGACTAAATAGAGGTCCCTTAATATCCTCTCTGATGATCCAAAATGGGGGAAACATGATTCCCCTCTCTTCGAACAAAGGAGAATCTACAATAATGATAACTTCAAGAGCTAGGATTTTCTTGAGGATAGATCCAAAAACATAGTGCCTCCCCTCATAGAACTAAGGGAGTTGATAATTGTTTTTCAATATTATTTTATGATAATAATGTTCTTGTAATGAACCAACCCAAGTCAACCTAACATGTTACCCAAGTTGGCCCACCATAGTATAAAGGGTAAGAAAACCACCAAAACTTATTTCATGAATAACCTATTGAAATGAACCAACTTATTAAAATGTGGAAGGTAAGTATACATCCATGAGACATACACCATTAAGCCCAAATGGATAAACCTAAAAGAAAAACAAGACAATCCAGAAGTCAAATCTTCATGTGACCATTTTTCACCACCAAATAGTCCCACTATGAAGACAAAAAAAAAGTCATCATAAAATACATAATGCCCTTTCCTTAACCTGCTGCTGAAAATGAATTTTTATTGAGGTTTCCACCAAGTCATGGGGTCCGAAAGTGATGCAAGACTAGTGCATCGTTGCTTACATGGAGGTTACGGTCACTAGGAAGAGACCTGAGGCTATCATAGATAATACAACAATTATCAGGGCTTCCCTTGCTAGCAAGACAGTCGGCAGCAAAGTTTCCCTCCCTCCATGAGTGTGTGATCATCATGTCATGGCACAACAGGAGTTTGCATTTTCTGATAATGTACGATAGCAACCATGGGGGCCTGGCTATGTTATGAAGGAAATTAACCAGGAGATGAGAGTCTGATTTGACTGCAGAGATGTGGATGTGGTGATCGCAACAGATGGATAAACCGATGAGTAGGGCTCTGGATTCCGCTTCAATGGGGGTGCCCAAAGGCATAAGTAGGGTGTAATAAAAAATCTTGGTAGGATTTCACTAAATAATTTTTACAAAGTCTAACACCATGGAAATTTTATCTCTATCTTTAAAATAAAAACCTATTTATAAATTAGTTTCAAGTAGAATGTGTAAACCACCCTCTGTTTTTTATAAAAAAATTTAATATTCATACAAATAAGTAAGATGAAAAGTACATGATAGAAATCAGGATAGTAAAAGAAAAAACAAACATGGATACACCATAGGATAAACAAGTGATTAACCAACCAATAAACATACCATCATGTGTAAAACCAAACATAAATGACAAAGAACAAGATTCAAGATATAGCTTATGGGGATACATACTTTGAAATATAAAGAAACACTAATCCAGGAATTACATGATTACAACTAATATCAAGTTCTATCACAACCTTTAGATGTAAAAAAAATCTAGTGGCATTACACACACTAATGTGACAAGTCTGTTCCCCAACACACCCAAGATTCCCAATGTGCTATGTTTTCCAAAAACCATTTGAAGACCATGATCACTATTTATAATAAATTTTCACAAAAATAGATTACCGCTTCCATGCTTGAAGGTCCCTTTATAAAGTCAAAATCATCATTTATTCATTTTAATGAACACATAGTGTGCACAAACCCATTTTTAAAAGAAAACCCCTTTAAAAACATAGATTTCATGAAGCAAATCAACCTTAATTTCAAATCCATCATTTTCATAAAAAACATAGTAATTTTATGATAAAATCAAGTAAATAATTAATTATAACCTTTTTAGAGAGACACATACCCAAAGAATAAAGTAAAACTAGTCTTAATCAAAAATAGAGACTAAAAAAAAGTAGATCAGGTCCTCAAGAGCCTAGATCTACAAGAAAAAAGATCAAACCTCTATAAAACCCCTTTGATTTGGAATCTACATCCTAATTAGGTTCCAATAAGACATGGGGAGAAGATATCTAGTGAGTATCTAATAAGAGGAGAGAAAATAGAATAAAAAGGAACATACCTTTAAGAGATCTATTAAGAAAGAAGGAAATCCATCAAGAATCCAAAGGGATACACCTATAGAGAATTGGGGAGAGTTAAGTTCTAGCTAAATGGTGGTTAGGTGGTGATTATACACAAAAATGATCAAGTAAAAGTAGGTAATTTATGATTTTTTAATGGTTCAAGTCGAGACACATGGTAATGCCTTATGGTTAGAAAAACCATTTGAAAACCATGTGTGGCCTCTATCCCTTAAAAAATAAGTGACATAGATTCCTAGAGATAAGCTAGACAGTTTTCAAAAAATTGTGCTCAAGCCAAGATACACCCATATTCCACCACCCATACACCCACATGGTTTCCTTTGAGAGACGCATGGTTTTACTAACCATGCTCAAACCATTCAAAATGTAACGCCCCGACCCTAGCTACCCAGAGTCGGTGCATTACTTCGTAACATTGGCATGATCACAAAAGATCAAGTCTCGAAAGACCGATTAGTTTAGTAGCCTTGGAAACACTAGATACATTCATAAATGTTACATTACATCACAAAGTGAAAAACTATAATAACATAGTCTCCATAGTCCACACTTCTATCCTCTTCGGACTATCCCTACAGGTCATTCATAAAATACTTCCTCACATCCTGGAAAATATTAAAACATTGAAAGGGGTGAGCTCAGATGCTCAGTAAGGATAACAATATTGCGGAAGCTTTCATAAATAATCATTAACATTTAAGGAAATGTATAACTAAAACAAAAGCCTTTTTAAACTTGAACTTTAGCATAATCTGGCAAAAATAAAATGAGATAATGCCATTTACTTACTCACATGGATATTCTACTAATCGAATAATCCCATGAAACATCAATAACCACTTTCATAATGATGGAATGCATAATGCCAGACTATCATAACCATGTAGCCAAGGCCTCGTGCCAAGACCACAAATAAAATTTTGTCAAGGCCTCGTGCCAAGACACTAGTTTGTCTCATGAGACCTGCCGATTCATCGAGGAGCTATAGCGGGCTCCACCTGTCACTTATTAAGTCCAATGCATTCCTCATATGAATAGGTTTAAACATATCATAAACCATAACATAATCGTATCACATAAAACATGCATAAAGGAAACATAACATTTCCACATTCCAATCACAAGATATAAATACAACACATTGATATAATAAAAATGCTTTCAAAACCATTTTCAATACCAAAATAAAATAAAGTTAAAACTTTGTATTTATTTTTCATTAAAAAAAATGATGGCTTGTAGAGGAAGCCGAATCTCAAATAATGGTCACGGCGGCGGAGAAGTCGTTGTCGCCGCATAAGTACGGAAAGAAAAACATTCCCTTTTGTCGTTTAGTAAAACGCTTCGTATAAAAAAGATTCCTTTCGAATAAACGTAAAAGTCAAAGGGGTTTATACACCGTATAAAAGAAAGTTGTGTATAAAACCAAATATGCCTCAATGAAAGTAGATTGAGACGAAGTCCCTTAAAAAGATCATTTTTTTTAAATAAAGTACATCTATAATGTGTATTCACTATAAGTACACATAAATAATGTACAAATACAATATAGGACATAATAATATCATGACATAATTTGAAAGTAGGAGATTAACCCAAAGAATGGAAGTTGGGTTAAGAAATTCCCTTACCTTGCGTCTTGTCCTGACTCGACCGTTCTTTAACCTCCTGAATAATAAACTAGAGTTAATTTATGTTTACTTAAGAACCTTTTTCATGTTCATTATTCCATTTATATCACTTATTACCATGTTATGAACATTATTTAATTATTTAAGTTAATAACGGTCGTTTTGTTGATCTTTGGTACTTGAGTCAAAAATAAACTTCTTATAATTACAAGTTGTTCATGTGGTGGAATATCCATTATATCCAGAATTATATTCATGATTTAGATATCATATATATCATATATATACAGTATATACATTCATTCATAATGTCACGTAACATTTAGAGGTAAGAAATGAAATGCACCGTTCATGGAGACGGTAAGCCGTACGTACGCATGAACGCTACTTTCATTTCAATTTCATATTTAATGGAACGAAATCATAATGATATAAATGTATAATATAATTCCAGTATAATATAGTGTATAATACCATTTACTCCATCCTTTATACATCCCACATATGGCATTAACGATTCAAATCACTTTGAGGGGGCGGTAGTCCGCACTTCCTAAAATGAAATTATCGCGTTTTACCCATAATGGAAATCATAAAGTATGCCATAAATGAGAAATACAGAAGCATAAGTAAAACATAAACATATTATATATCATATATAAAAATAGTTACATCTTAATGGCCACCTTTGAAGGTGTTATATGAGTGTTGAACAATCATCGTTTCGTGAGGCAGAAATTCGCCATCCACAGAAACCGTATGTTCTTTAACCATTAGATGTAGGTGTGTGTAAGTGTAGCTCTAATCCTTCTTATAACAACATCCTAGTATATTGAGGATACTGGTGTTGTTATAAAAGAAATGAATAAAAAGAGTTTAGGGGGTTGGAGAAGAAAAATAAAACAAAACAACATTAGAGAAGACATTACCTCAAAATCGGGTAACTCTTTTTGATTTGAGCCAAAGGCTTCCTTGGGAAGAGTTCTGCCCAAAGTGAGGCTTCTAGGAGTAAGAGGGGGAAGTTTGGAGAGTATTTGGGCAGAGGTTTGCCGAGCCAAATGGCTTGAAGGTGTGCATAAGGTGGGAGTGGTGGGGGCCTTTTATAAGTGGAGAGGAGGGGAACTCTTGGAAAGTAAAGAGAAGTCACTTTATTATAAAATGAGTTTCGGATTTTAGAGGTCCCACACTTATATAATTCGAGGATAAGATGATAAGGGTTCGAAATCTACTCATCCAATAGGTTTTTGACAAGTTTACGCTTTGGATTTTATATTATCTTTCCATTTTATTTAAATCGTTAAATAATGAGGTCATCGCTCCATCATCATGATGTCATAAATAATTTAAGTTATTTAATGTCTAAAAATTATAAAAAAACTACTATGATGTAGGAAATCTTTTTATCTTTCTAATGAATGTTTATAATCAAAATTTGGACTTGTGTAACCCCACTTAAAAACTGTTTTAGTAGAACAACTCATGTTTGTGTCAATTTAATTTTAACATTAAATAAATATATATTAATGTCATTTTCCAAACAAAGTGGCTCCATGGGGTCCCCAAGTTGACCCATGGGTTGTCTTGGTCGGCCATGACTCATCCAATAGGAGTAGGACAAGTTTCATGCTCATCTCATATTATTAAAACATTATTTTTACCTTAAACTACACTAATTATCTCTAATCGCGATTAAGAACTTAAAAGTTACCATTCACCAAAAAATTATTTTAATCTCATTGAACCACATTTTACTTCTTAATGACAACCATGTATGTCGGATTTTTGAAAATCAAATCACAGAAGTGGTAATATTTCATTTTAACGAAAAATCAGTTTTTAACAACCACTTAGTGGTTTCACTATTCATCAAAAATTGAAGTTTTTCAGAATAAGGCCAAAATTTCACCCTAAGCTATAATTGATATTCCGAATTCAAAAATGATGTCTATTTTACAAAATTCCAAACATATAAGTTGCATTAATTAATTTTATAATTAATTCCCACTGTCACAACAAATAGCGTGTTTTAAGAAACAATTTATATCAAAAGATTGGCAATTGTTTATGTCCAATTTCAATGTTAAATTAATTCTAATGACCACCATTGGATAAAATGGTAAAAATATATTCTAATTATACTTTAAAACCACTAAATAGTATAATTTATCACTATAAATTATTTTTATTAAAAAAGTTGTTTTTAAGTAATTTTTACTATTCATAAAAAAAATTGGAAGTTCTCAGAAAATTACAAAAAAATCAACTTTGGATAATTTCGATATTACGAATACAAAAATGAAGTCCATTTTGAAATATAAAATTTCTATAATTTTAAAAAGTGGTTATTACTATTCATAACGGCTACTTTGATTAGTCGCGGTGTTTTAGAACTCGAAGTTGCGTACAATGCAAGCTATTGCATTATTGAATGAGAAGCGTATCGTGGAAGCTCGGGGTGTTACATTCTACCCTCCTTCAATAAATTGCGTCCTCGCAATTTGAAATTTTTCTTTGAAAATAAAAGGTTGAAAAGAGAAAATACCTTTGAGGAAAACCCACATCGGAAATAAGATTAATAAAATTTTGCCTTAATAAGAGGGAAAGGGAAATGAAAAAGTCACCACCCAATTATGATCTTGATTAGGAGAACATTGGTGGAAATTAGAGACATATAATTGGAGGAAAAACGTAAATATTTGTAGGGAGTGATTGAGGTCATCAATCACAATCAACTGTCAAATTGAGGGCCTCAAAGCCTTCAATCTATGTTGATTTAAAATATCATCAGTTCAACAAGACATAAGGTATTATGATAACACATTTTTTTGTTTTAATATCCCTTTACTAAAGTTTAAGAATTAATTTATTCATTGAATAATATATAGGTATATATATATTTATGCTTGACAATTAGAGTTTCAACCTTCAACCCATCTTTCACTCAAAAAGATAATATAACTCAATATTATTATACTTATCCTAATTGTATAAGGTTCCAAATGTTAACACATACCATTTAGATTAGTAAAATTATTTTGTAATAACTAGGGACTTCCTGTAGGCTAGTGGTAGGAAATAAAGGCCTGTCGCACTATGGTTGTGGGTTCGATTCCTGCAGCTTTGTCCGACGCGACGGGTTATGCCCCACCCTTCAGGTTGTCCTTTTCCTAAAACTATAGTATTATAGTATTCCAAAAATAATATTCAAAAATGTTTTAACCTTAAACAATACTATCCAAATATCAACTTAATCCACTCCAACCTTTATAGTTATCCAAAATACCTCCATCCAGACTTTTTCTAAAAGGTCTCTATATTCCAAAATCAATTTATCAGATTCCCCAAACAAAGTAAAGTTTCTCTTATTGTCACATACTAAAAAAATAATTACCTTCATCATATTAAATCCTTACTGAAATCAACAAGTACTGCAGTACAATCCTTATATATATATCACATTATTCTAATAACCATAATATAATCCATGAGTCCAAAAGCACCAATACATTACTTATTCTGCTTCAACTGTAGTAACAGCATAAGATTGTCCTTGATCCCTTGGCCTTTTCTGAGGTAAGTTTCCCTGACGCTTAGGACATTCATTTACATAATGACCCATTTCTCTACAATTGTAGCATTCAACTTTGATAGCCTCTTTCTTTCCCTTGCAATCACGAGCCTGGTGACCCTTTTCTCCACATTTATAACAAACTCCCATTCCTTTCAGGCAAGTACCAGGGTGATTCTTCCCACAATTATCACATAATGGAAAATCCTTCTTTCCCTTTTTCCCTTTATCTGTCTCTTGTTCCACTGTTCTCTTCTTCTCTTGCTTTACTTTGTTGTCATAAGACTTAGAGAATTCCTTTTCTGTCTTGATAGCACACGAGACAATATCTTCGTATGATGAGAAGGATTGTGATACTAAAGCTCGACGGAGAAATGGTTTTAACCCATCAAAGAAACGATCAATCTTACTCCTTGGGTTACGTATATAATCGGCAGCATGCCTCGCTAACCTTGTAAAGTTAGCCTCATACTTTGCGACATTCTCATCCTCCTTCTGCCTCAGACTCAGAAATTGCCTTTCCATATCTACTCGATGGTCACGAGGAAAGTATTTTTCGAAGAAAATCTCTTTGAACTCCCTCCATTCCATATTCGATACGTCATCATCTTCCTTTGTGTTTTGAATCAGCGACCACCACTGATCGGCATCTCCAGTGAGGCGGTAAACTGCCATGACAACCTTCTCCCTTTCACTACTCCCCAAGGCATGGAATATTTTCTCTAAGGAATTTATCCATTGCTCAGCTACTATAGGATTTGTACTCCCATTGAAGGTTGGTGGTTGTTGCCTCATGAAACGGTCTAGCATTGATCCTCCACGTTGCGGATCAGGGTGCTCCATACGAGTAAGGTTATTATTCATAACCTGAGTGAGTTGTCCCAGTATGGTAATAAGTTGATCGGCACCAGTTGTATCTCCAGATCCACAATAATTATCTTGAGCAGGAGGGCAATCCCTACACGGAGTTCGTGCATTGATACGGTTTCCATTCCTTCCACTAGGCGCCATTTCTATACAATGGCATAAACTAGATTAGTTTATGAATCAAAATACATAATTCCATACTTATAAAATACTTAACATAAATTGAACTATTTATGGATATAATCCATAATCATAAAAAGGTTTTATTTTAGGAAGTATATACTCATAACCGTTCATAGTGGTTTGTAAAGAAAATGAGAATTATCCTAGGCATATCCCCCAGGAGTGTCGTAACCAAGAGTGCAGCAAGGCCCGTTGTCATGCACCAGTTCCCGTTCGAGTCTAGCTCAAAGCGGTGTTTTCGGGTTTTACCCCTAGGTACATCTGTGCCAGAGCCGCCTCTACCTGCTCATATCCAGACAGTGATGTATTGCTCGGAAAACTCACAACATCTCTACAATAACAAAATTATAGGAAGTTCTTCTATACTAATCCTCAAAGTCTATCTTCGGGCTATGTGCTCTAATCAGAGTTTATCTAAATCTAGCATCCAAGGTTAGTACTAAACTGCCTCTGATACCAACTGTAACGCCCCGACCCTAGCTACCCAGAGTCGGTGCATTACTTCGTAACATTGGCATGATCACAAAAGATCAAGTCTCAAAAGGCCGATTAGTTTAGTAGCCTTGGAAACACTAGATACATTCATAAATGTTACATTACATCACAAAGTGAAAAACTATAATAACATAGTCTCCATAGTCCACACTTCTATCCTCTTCGGACTATCCCTGCAGGTCATTCATAAAATACTTCCTCACATCCTGGAAAATATTAAAACATTGAAAGGGGTGAGCTCAGATGCTCAGTAAGGATAACAATATTGCGGAAGCTTTCATAAATAATCATTAACATTTAAGGAAATGTATAACTAAAACAAAAGCCTTTTTAAACTTGAACTTTAGCATAATCTGGCAAAAATAAAATGAGATAATGCCATTTACTTACTCACATGGATATTCTACTAATCGAATAATCCCATGAAACATCAATAACCACTTTCATAATGATGGAATGCATAATGCCAGACTATCATAACCATGTAGCCAAGGCCTCGTGCCAAGACCACAAATAAAATTTTGTCAAGGCCTCGTGCCAAGACACTAGTTTGTCTCATGAGACCTGCCGATGCATCGAGGAGCTATAGCGGGCTCCACCCGTCACTTATTAAGTCCAATGCATTCCTCATATGAATAGGTTTAAACATATCATAAACCATAACATAATCGTATCACATAAAACATGCATAAAGGAAACATAACATTTCCACATTTCAATCACAAGATATAAATACAACACATTGATATAATAAAAATGCTTTCAAAACCATTTTCAATACCAAAATAAAAGAAAGTTAAAACTTTGTATTTATTTTTCATTAAAAAAATGATGGCTTGTAGAGGAAGCCAAATCTCAAATAATGGTCACGGCGGCGGAGAAGTCGTTGTCGCCGCATAAGTACGGAAAGAAAAACATTCCCTTTTGTCGTTTAGTAAAACGCTTCGTATAAAAAAGATTCCTTTCGAATAAACGTAAAAGTCAAAGGGGTTTATACACCGTATAAAAGAAAGTTGTGTATAAAACCAAATATGCCTCAATAAAAGGAGATTGAGATGAAGTCCCTTAAAAAGATCATTTTTTTTAAATAAAGTACATCTATAATGTGTATTCACTATAAGTACACATAAATAATGTACAAATACAATATAGGACATAATAATATCATGACATAATTTGAAAGTAGGAGATTAACCCAAAGAATGGAAGTTGGGTTAAGAAATTCCCTTACCTTGCGTCTTGTCCTGACTCGACCGTTCTTTAACCTCCTGAATAATAAACTAGAGTTAATTTATGTTTACTTAAGAACCTTTTTCATGTTCATTATTCCATTTATATCACTTATTACCATGTTATGAGCATTATTTAATTATTTAAGTTAATAACGGTCGTTTTGTCGATCTTTGGTACTTGAGTCAAAAATAAACTTCTTATAATTACAAGTTGTTCATGTGGTGGAATATCCATTATATCCAGAATTATATTCATGATTTAGATATCATATATATCATATATATACAGTATATACATTCATTCATAATGTCACGTAACATTTAGAGGTAAGAAATGAAATGCACCGTTCATGGAGACGGTAAGCCGTACGTACGCATGAACGCTACTTTCATTTCAATTTCATATTTAATGGAACGAAATCATAATGATATAAATGTATAATATAATTCCAGTATAATATAGTGTATAATACCATTTAATCCATCCTTTATACATCCCACATATGGCATTAACGATTCAAATCACTTTGAGGGGGCGGTAGTCCGCACTTCCTAAAATGAAATTATCGCGTTTTACCCATATTGGAAATCATAAATTATGCCATAAATGAGAAATACAGAAGCATAAGTAAAACATAAACATATTATATATCATATATAAAAATATTGACATCTTAATGGCCACCTTTTAAGGTGTTATATGAGTGTTGAACAATCATCGTTTCGTGAGGCAGAAATTCGCCATCCACAGAAACCGTATGTTCTTTAACCATTAGATGTAGGTGTGTGTAAGTGTAGCTCGAATCCTTCTTATAACAACATCATAGTATATTGAGGATACTGGTGTTGTTACAAAAGAAATTAATAAAAAGAGTTTAGGGGGTTGGAGAAGAAAAATAAAACAAAACAACATTAGAGAAGACATTACCTCAAAATCGGGTAACTCTTTTTGATTTGATCCAAAGGCTTCCTTGGGAAGAGTTCTGCCCAAAGTGAGGCTTCTAGGAGTAATAGGGGGAAGTTGGGAGAGTATTTGGGCAGAGGTTGGCCGAGCCAAATGGCTTGAAGGTGTGAATAAGGTGGGAGTGGTTGGGGCCTTTTATAAGTGGAGAGGAGGGGCACTCTTGGAAAGTAAAGAGAAGTCACTTTATTATAAAATGAGTTTCGGATTTTAGAGGTCCCACACTTATATAATTCGAGGATAAGATGATAAGGGTTAGAAATCTACTCATCCAATAGGTTTTTGACAAGTGTACGCTTTGGATTTTATATTATCTTTCCATTTTATTTAAATCGTTAAATAATGAGGTCATCGCTCCATCATCATGATGTCATAAATAATTTAATTTATTTAATGTCTAAAAATTATAAAAAAAATACTATGATGTAGGAAATCTTTTTAGCTTTCTAATGAATATTTATAATCAAAATTTGGACTTTTGTAACCCCACTTAAAAAGTGTTTTAGTAGAACAACTCATGTTTGTGTCAATTTAATTTTAACATTAAATAAATATATATTAATGTCATTTTCCAACCAAAGTGGCTCCATGGGGTCCCCAAGTTGACCCATGGGTTGTATTGGTCGGCCATGACTCATCCAATAGGAGTAGGATAAGTGTCATGCTCATCTCATATTATTAAAACATTATTTTTACCTTAAACTACACTAATTACCTCTAATCGCGATTAAGAACTTAAAAGTTACCATTCACCAAAAAATTATTTTAATCTCATTGAACCGCATTTTACTTCTTAATGACAACCATGTATGTCGGATTTTTGAAAATCAAATCACAGAAGTGGTAATATTTCATTTTAACGAAAAATCGGTTTTTAACAACCACTTAGTGGTTTCACTATTCATCAAAAATTGAAGTTTTTCAGAATAAGGCCAAAATTTCACCCTAAGCTATAATTGATATTCCGAATTCAAAAATGATGTCTATTTTACAAAATTCCAAACATATAAGTTGCATTAATTAATTTTATAATTAATTCACACTGTCACAACAAATAGCGTGTTTTAAGAAACAATTTATATCAAAAGATTGGCAATTGTTTATGTCCAATTTCAATGTTAAATTAATTCTAATGACCACCATTGGATAAAATGGCAAAAATATATTCTAATTATACTTTAAAACCACTAAATAGTATAATTTATCACTATAAATTATTTTGATTAAAAAAGTTGTTTTTAAGTAATTTTTACTATTCATAAAAAAATTGGAAGTTCTCAGAAAATTACAAAAAAATCAACTTTGGATAATTTCGATATTACGAATACCAAAATGAAGTCCATTTTGAAATATAAAATTTCTATAATTTTAAAAAGTGGTTATTACTATTCATAACGGCTACTTTGATTAGTCGCGGTGTTTTAGAACTCGAAGTTGCGTACAATGCAAGCTATTGCATTATTGAATGAGAAGTGTATCGTGGAAGCTCGGGGTGTTACACAAAACACCAATAGAACCTCATAGAACTATACTACATGGTTACTGCATGATTAGTAATAACAGTGTACATAAACCATGAACCTAGCATGTTTCCTCATAAAATCCATGTTTTCAACCTCCAACTCTCAAAAATATCTAGAACCACCGTAAAGTTAAACCAAGTTCAAACTAAATCATACCTATAATCCAGAGGGCATAAAAATTCTTCCCACAATGAAATATTTATATCCCTAGAAAGTTATCAAGTATCTAAACTCACAAAAAGAGAAGGCCATTGATACCTCATTAATGATTCCCTCTCCCATATATCATAGTTATCCCATCCACACCACCAAAGTAAACATACCAGGAGAATTTTTTTACTGTGTAGTGCCCTATCTTGGAGATACATAATATGAATTGGTTCCCCAACCATAATGGTGTTGATTTCAAGATCAACATCTTCCCATTAAATTACATGGGAAGGGTTTGTCTCATACCTAGTTAGTTGGGAAACATGAAAAAAGTCATGAATCACCATCAAGAGAGATATCAAGTCCAATATATATGCCACCTTTTGAATTCACTCAATTATCTCAAAGGGGATAACAAAACTTAGTGTTGAGTTTCCCTTCTTACCCAACCGAAAATATCCCAAGTGAGGTGAAACTCAAAGAAAGACGTGATCACCTTCCTAAAACTATAGCAACCGATGTTATTGGTTTGTATAGGATTTATAATGATTATATGTTGTGACCAATATCTTTCATATCTATTTATCCTTTTCTTTAGTCTCCTAAACAAGGCTCATCCCAACTATGGAATGCTCTTGTAACTCTACCCAGAACAAGGGATATCTATATAACCGCTCACAAAATAATTCAAAATTAATAATCTTAATTGAATCCTAGTAACATTTTTATTTGAAAATTTTACCAGAGGAAGATTCTTTTCCCATTAACCACCAAAATCAACCACACATACTCAAATAATATACTCAAATATCTAAATATCACTCTCTATCTATCCATACATCTATGATGATATGTCATACTTAATTTCAACTAGTAACCCATAACCTATTAAAATCATTTCAAAAACATGGATGAAAATTGTGGTACCCTATTAGAAATAATCATTGAGGGAACCCCATGAAGTCTCACAACCTCTTAGACATATAAGTTTATGAGTTTCTCTACTTTTGTTTCCTCCTTGATATAGAGGAAATGAGATGATTTTTTAATTCAATTAATGAAAACCCAAATCATATCCTTGTCACTGTGATTTCATGGAAAAGAAATATGATGAAGTCTATGTAAATTCATCACACTTTCGTACCAGAATGGGAAGGGGTTGCAACCATCCACCTGGTATCTGGTGTTCTTCCTTAATCAGCTAATAAGTAAGGCACCATAACATGAAATATTCAAATGACCACCTCATCCCAAGCCACCAATATCGGCATCTCAATTAATGACATATATTCATACTCCTAGGGTACAAAAACCAAAAATACTTGTATACATTGTACATCAATTCTTACCTATGTGATATAGTAATAACTAACCTGACTCAGAAATATAAAGTGAAAATGGGAGATTAAGACTAATCACCTGAGGTCATCCCACCCTTTAGGATTTTACTAGAGTGCTATAAATCAATGTATAATACCTATTCAAGTTGAAACCAATCATCAAATGATGAGTTATCATTCATGAAATCTAGGAAAACCTTCCCACCAACCTCTTTTTCTCTCAATCTCATATCAGTGAACAAACTCATCAGATACCACCCCTCTATTGATTACTTCATGGATTGAGTTAGTAATTTCTTACTCAGTGCATCGATAACCACATACCCTTTCTTATGAGTATAATCGATATCAAAATCAAAAGTCAAAATATACTCAACCCAACATCCTTATCGCAAATTCAAATCTCTCTGAGTAAAAATATACTTCCAGATTTTATAATTAGAATATACCATAAACTTCTCCCCAAAGAGGAAATGACACCATGTTTTGAGAGTATGAATAATAACTTCTAACTCAATGTCATGGGTAGGATAGTTATTTGCATTAGGGAAAATCTATCAAGATCCATAGTCCACCACCTACTTTCCTTATATCAAGACACACCCTAGTCTCATACTAGAAGCATCACTGAAAACATCATAACTTGATCATAGTTCTGGAAGAATCGAAAATATATTTTAAGTCAAACTTACCTTAAGTACCTCGAAAGACCTCTAAAATTTGGCATTCCTTTGAAACTTAATTCCCTTGTTGGTAAAAAATTTCATTGGAGATATAATCTTAGAAAATTCTAGAACAGACCGCCTATAATAATCATCCATGCCCAAGAAAAATTGGATCTGAAAAACATTCCTAGGATGTTCCTATAATATTACCACTTAAATATTTTCTATATCCAAAAAGGTACCCCTCTCAGATATAATATTCCCTAGAAACTTCACTTCTTGGATCCATAATCAACACTTTTAAGGTTTACCATAATAGATATGTTCTCTCAAAATTCCAAGGATGATATTCAAATGATCCTGATGCTTCTCCTCTAAGCTAGAGTACACAAAAGCATCATCCAAATATTTAATTACAAAATATCCCAAGAACCAATAAAATATTTGGTTCATCAATTCCATAAATGTTGCAAGAGAATTAGTGAGATACAATGGCATAAATAGAAACTCAAAATTCTCATACTAAATCCTAAACGATGTCTTAGGTATATCCTATTCTCGGACTCTCAACTGGTGTTACCCTGACTGGACTTCAATCTTAGAAAACATGTGATCCCCTCTTAGTTGATCAAAGATATCATCAATTCATGGAAATAGATACTTATTCTTAATGGTCACTTGATTTATCTTTTAATAATCAAACTTTGAGTCTCTTATATGCCTTCTTGGAAAAGAGGATAGAGAAGCCCAAGGTTACATGATAGGAAGAATAAATCACTTAGACTAAAGTTCTGAGAGTTGAAATTTAAATTAAATTAAATAATTTTGTTTCATTCTATATGGTGACCTAGAAATGGGAATTATATGAGGGAGTAGGATAATAGTCAACTTGACCTCTCTCTACAATAGTAAAATAGAAAAAAATTAGGAAATCCCATGGGTTATGCACTCACCACTGCAGGAAGAGGAATTATCAAGAGAGAGTGAACTACATCAAGGAACATTTTCAATTATAGTCATGAGATCACTTCAGCATAAGGAATAACATGCCTATCTCTCCCAGATCTAGAGTCCCACTCACCCTTAATGACATGAGAGGCTCCATCAGAAGATAGAAATTTAACTCAATGATGATAACAATTATTTTTTGCCTTAATTTTTATTATTTAATCCATGAAAATAATATGGTCAAGGATATCAAGATCAAGGAATAATAAATCCTATACCACTTCAAAGTTGGCTATCATCACCTGACATGAGGGAAATTTAAAACCTTACTCAGACCTCTTTAACAAAGGCATGGAACCATCCAATAAGAAAGACATAATTTCTAAATAAAATCCAAACACATTAATTAACTTTGATGAAATTAAATAATGAGTAACACCTATATCAAATAGATCTAGAACCATAGAGTATTAAATAAAAATTGTACCTCTAATAATAGATATCCCTAATTCAGATTCCTCTATCACATACTCTAGTGCATAAATACATATAGTCTCATCTCCTCCATAGGATTTCATAGTTGTATGAAAAATCCCCCTTGGAAAGATAACAAGTCCCACCACCCTTGGAATCATTAGAATGAACCTATGAACACTTGGTGATAGTGGATCCATACTTACTACCTTAGTTAATATTTCCAAAAAAATGCCTAATATGACTATATTTTTCTCAAAAAAGGAAAGTTAGGGAACTTCCATATTATTAGTCTTGGTATGAACATGCTTTACACACTAATATGAAACAACCAACTACTGCCCAGAATAATTCCCTAAAAATTGTCCTAATAAAAATTTACTACCTTTTCATTTAATTTTTTAGAAAAAATACACACCCTAGCTAAAATCTGTAACAACTAAAGCTCTAACTAAACTTGTTTTTCTAGATATGTCTATATCATCCATAACTACTTTTTTGAACACCTCCAAAAAGGATAGAAGGCATAAGAGAATCAACATCTACCAAATATCATCCCTCAAATCCATCTCAAATCTTCAATATTTAAGGTAATCATTAGTAATAAGATTGGTTTCTACATACACCAACTCAGTGAAATAGGTGGAATACTCTAAAATAATACACTCCAACCACTCTAAGGTTAGAAATTCCCATGACATCGCCACATATAACATTTCATGATTCAATTTTTAGATGAAAATCCTCATAAAATATCTTCTGGTAAGATCCTCGTGTAGCTTATCTTGCATGATAGAGTCCCGCCATATTCATCTTGGACCTTCAATCATGTACATGGGAAAATAAACATTATATTCCTTAAGGGATTTTAGGAAATGTAAGATCCTTTCAATCCATTCAAGCCACTTTTTAGATTCTTAGGTTCCTTTATCACCACAGATGATAGGTGAATTCTTATTAGTAATTTCTGAGCCATGATCCACCATTCATCCCTAGATCCTAACACCTTCTTAACCCAGAGTTTGAATAATATGGAATAAGGATTCCACCAAATAAGGTTACACTAGATTATTTTCCCATGGAACTTATCTTACAGCTCCATCACTAATATTCAGAAGAGCTCTTCTAGGAGTTATTTTCTAAAAACCACAAAGAAAATAACTAATTTGACTTAGGGAAATTACAAAATCAATTACCAACTTCTAGAATCCAAAATTTAAACCTTTAAACGATAATAATTTAAAGTAATAATGGAGCCTATAAATAAAATACAACACTTTAATAAGGAATAAACTCATTTAAATAAAATCCAAATCAAGTTCATTAAAATAATGGTAAAAACCAAGTCTCAAGCTTGGAAAAAATACTTGACCACCCATGGTAACTCGAGTTCAGACATGGAAGTGAACTGGACAGGCACCCTCCCAAACATACTACCCAAATTCTGATGGACCTAACTCCTGTTTACTGAATACCTTGAACCAAACCCAGGTGGTTTTATAATAGTTCCGACTTGGAAATTTCTCTGATACTATTTTGTAATGAACCAACCTGGGACAACTTGGCATATTACACAAGTCATCCAGCTACAGGGTAAACAGAAACAAAACAACAAAAACCTGTATCGTGAATAACCTAAGGAAAAGAGCTAATATATTACAATGTATAAGATGAGTATACATACAAGATACATACAATGTTAATCCCAAAGGGATAAACCTAAGAATAAAATAAGGCAATCCATGAGACAAATTTCCAAGTTACTATTTGTCACCACTAAACTGCCCCACTATGAAGGTGAAGAAAACCAAGAGAATCCGATGAAATACATGACACAATTCCCTTTATTCAAGTCCTAAAAAACCATATCTATAATGACCAAAGGTAAAATCAGAGTGTGAGAACAAATACCAGTAGGATTTCACTAAATAATTTTTACAAAGTCTAACACCATGAAAACATTATCTCTATCTTTAAAACAAAGATAAGTTTATAAGTAGTTTCAAAGATGATTTTTAAAATACCCATTTGTTTTCATAAAATCCTATTATATTCATATATACAAGAGATATGAAAATTAAATGATATAAATAATGCTAGTATAAATAAAAATAAACCATGGATACAACATAAGATAAACAAGTAAGAAACCAATAATGAAATATACCATCATGTGTAAAACCAAGGATAATTGACAAAGCACGAGATTTGGGCTCTAGCATTGGGGATAAGTACTTAGACATATAAGGAAACTCTAATCTGGAAATCACATAAATCCAACTAATATTGAGTACCACTATAGTATGTCAATATCAATCCTCTAGTGGAATTACACGCACTAAATTGACAAGTCCATTTCTCAATGCACCCAAAGTTCTCAATATTCTATGTTTACCTAAAAAATATTTGAAAACCATTATCACAGTTTATAAAAAAAATTCATAGAAAATAATTACTGATTCGATGCTTGAAAATTATTTTTTAAATTTAAATTCACTATTGAGGCATTTTATCAAATATATAGTGTGCACAAAATCATTTTTAAAAGAAAAACCCCTTTAAAAACATAGATTTCACAAAAAAAATCATCCATTATATAAAATCCATCATTTTCATAAAACAAACCAAAGTAATTGTACAATAACATCAATTAATTCATGAATTGGAACCTTTTTATAGATGAACATACCTTAAGAATGGAGGAAATCTAGTTGCCTTCGAAAATAGAGATTAGAAATGAGAAAAACAAGTCCTTATAAGCGTAGATTGGTAATAAACAACATCAAACCTCTGTAAAACCCCATATATCCATTACCCAAAACCCAATTGGGTTCCAACAAGACAAGGGTAGAAGAGATCTAGTGATGATCTAAGAAGACGAGAGAAAACCAAATAAAAAATAGAACATAAATTGAAAAGATCTATCAAGAATAAAGGAAAACTGTCAAGAATCATAAGAGGGAAACCTCTAGAGCATTGGGGAGGGTTTAGTTCCCACTAAATGAATATTAAGTTATGATTAAACATAAAAACAATCATATGAAAATAGGTAATTTATATCTTTTTATAGGTTCGGATCAAGGTGCACAATTAGGACTAATGGTTAGACAAACTTTGTGCCAACCATGCATGGCATATGTCCAGTAAAAAACAAGGTGCACAGTTTCCAGGAGATGAGGCACATAGTTTGAGAAAACTATGATCAAGTCATGTGACACCCTTATAAAACCACCCATCCAATTGCACAATTTCCTTGGAGAGCCACACAGTTTGACTAACCATCTAAAATGCCACTAGAATCTCACAGATCCATATCGTATGATTACTGAATTATTAGTACTTATCGTGTGACCAAATCATGTGTTTGGGATGTTTCCTACAAAAATCAACATTTTCAACCTTGGACTCCTGAAAACCTCTTGAATGACCCAAAGGATAAACCATGCTCAAACTAAATCATACATATAACTCGGAGTGCGTCAAAATTCCAACCATGAGAGACTACAATATTTTCCACTACAAAAAAATAGACCTTTAATGGTGCTAGAAAAAAGAACTGATAAAGGGTACCTTTTATCAGTGCTAAAAAAAGCACTGATAAACAGTACCCTTTATTACTGCTTTTTTTAGCACTGATAATGGTTAACCTTTATAATCGCTTTTCTAGAGCACTGATAAAAGATACCCTTTGTCACCAATTTATTTTTAGCACTAATAAAGGGTACCCTTTAACATTGCTATATTTTTAGCATTGATAAAGGTTCCAAATAAAATGAAATAATTAAAAAAAAGGGTGAATTTAAAAAAAATATTAACAATTTTATTAATTAAATAATTATTGACAAAAATAAAATAAATTTAATATACATATATATATTATAAATATTAATAAATAGTATATACTAAATATATAGATATGTAAAATAAATAAAATGAAATAATTAAAAAAATAAAAAATAGTAAATAGTAAATTAAGAAAAATATTAAACATTTTATTTATTAAATAATTATAGATAAAAATGAAAAAAATAATATACATATATATATATTATAAATATTAATAAGTATTATATATTAAATATAGATATATAAAATGAATAAATTATAATAATTAAACAAAAAAATAAAACTGAATAAATTGTAATAATTAAACAAAAAAAATAAAAATGAATAAATTACAAGATTATTAAATAATTTATTAATGAATAAAAATGAATAAGTTTAAAATATATATATATATATGTATATTAATTATAAATGGTAATAAATAATATATATTAAATATAAATAAAAAATGAATAAACTGTAATAATTAAAAGTATATTAACATCTTGTTCATTTTTAATGGTTTTTATACAATGTTATTCATTAATACATTTGATATAGTAATATATTCATATATATTTATATTTATATTTATATATATATATATCAATTTATATAATATTTCCTAAAATATGATTTATATAATACAAAAGTATTTATGCTAACATTAAATAAGTCATATATTTAGTGAAAAATGGTTTATAATTAAATATTAATATTAATTAAAAATACTGACTAATTGCATTGAGTAATGAACATAATTGAATGTTGTTTGATTTTTCAATTTAACATATATCAAATGTGTGTAACATTTATTTCACATATATATACGTAATTAATACATTTCTATATACAAAACACACACACAAATATTTGCGCGATTAATGATATCTTATATAGAAACACATACACCTAATATTTATGTAATTTATTCAAATTTTAGTATTTATTTTAGAATTTCATTATAACATGCATGATATATTTAATATATTATTTTTTTAATTGTTAAGTTTTATTTATTTAATTTTAATATTATTACAGTTAGGTATTATTTATTCAATTTTAATTTTTTTAAATTAAATCATTTTCAATTATTTATTTATAAATATTTATTTACTATGTTTTAGTATTTTCAATTTGTATTCATATTTAATTCAATATATATATATATATTTAATAATTTATATTTAATTAATAAAACTTATCCATTTTTTCAATATTTTCAAAGTGTGCTCATTTTTACCAAAGCAGTTCGAACTGTGGGTTGTAGCCCATGATTCATTAATAATTTTAAAAATATATTTGTAAATAAATATATGTATAAATTTATGTATATTTACTATATTTATATATTTATATATTTATAATTATAAATAAATAAATACTATTTTTTAAAAAATTATTTATATAATTATAAATAAATAATTATTTGTATTCAGATAATTATAAAATTATAATAAATTTATTTCAATAGTGAATATATTTACTATATTTATATTTATATTTATATTCATTTATTTAATATATATATATAATGATATAAATATATAAATATTCTTATTCTTATAAGTATTTATATATTTATAAATAAATAATTATATATTTAAATAATTATAAAATTATAATGAATATATTTAAATAATGAATAAATTTACTATATTTATATTTATATTTATATTTATATTTATTATATATATATATAATTATATAAATATATATAATGATATAAATATATTTATAATTATAAAATTACAATAAATATATTTAAATAATTAATATATTTACTATATTTATATTAATATATATTTAGTAAATATAATATATATAATTATATAAATATATATATTGATGTAAATATATTTATAATTATAACTAAATAATTATAAATATATTTACAAATATATTTATTTATAAATATATTTATAAATTTTTATTTACAATTTTTATAAAAATATATATTTATAATTATAAATAAAAAAAATTAAAAATTATTTATATAATAGTAAATAACTAATTATATATTTAAATAATGATATAAATATATTTAAAAAAATATTTATAATTATGATTATAAATCTTTTATCAGTGCTAAAGTTTTAGTGCTGATAAACATGACTTTTATCAGTTCTTATTAATTTAGCACTGATAAAAGATATCTTTATCAACACTTTCTAGGAAGTACTATTAATGGTCTCCCTATTCTATTTAAAAGAACCCTAACCTCGACTAATTCAATCACAATTCTCTAGCATTCGAGGAACTCCCCTACTATCGGTGCTCCTCCTCTACGTTCTCTCTAGAGAATCAATGCTAGAATCCAAGGTATGTTATTTTATTCTCATCCTCACTCATTAATTTCTTATTTGGGTTCTATGGTTTGCGTTATTGCAGTGTTCTCAACCATGACGAACTCTACTTATCTTCTCCTATAACTATAGTCATGATTGGTCTATCTCATTCTTCCTCATTGTTGCCATTCTTATCTTCACCTTCACTCAAGGCCCTTTCCATTTTTAGTTCTATCGATGTCACCATCACCACCATCATTATCAACTTCCCATTTTTCTTCATCCTCTACCGCTACTTGTCTTTGATAGTTCTTCATATTTTTTAATCATAGTTCTAATTTTTTTCACACACCCAAGGTATGTTTTATTTGATAATTTTTTTGGCTTGGAGTTTTCTTGTATGATTATTTGGTGAATGGGTTTTATAAATCATGTTTATTGACTTATAAATGAGTGTCTAAGGTATCTTTAATAGGTGTTATCTTTGAAAAAATTATTATTTAATGAGTGTCAGGAATACTGAGGTGTGTTTAATTTTCATGAATGATTATTTAATCAATTTTATATCTAAGGAATGATTTTTTTGATGAATGAGTGTCTTGAAAATATTCTAATTCTTTTTTATGACATTTTAATTATGTTTAATTTACTTATTAGTATTTTTATAGTATTAAGGAATGTTTAATTTACTAAATGAGTGATTGGATGATTAATGAATGTTGTTTTCTGGAAATTGGAATGGTTGTTTTGAAGGTGTAATGGATTATGGAGTTTGAATATGGAGTATTGATAATATATATTTAAATGACCATCCTAGTAAATTTTTGATTATGTTTATTGTGTAATTTTAGTATAGGGTAGGTTAGTTTGTATTTTAGTTCGAATAACATAAGAATAATATAAGAGTTTTTTATATTTATCCCCTATTTATTTCCCATTCTATAGTTTACTATTTATATACAATTTAACTGGGAATTTTTCAACTTAACCCTTATTAGGTACTTTAACTATTTTATCAAAAAAACAACACTTCCCAAATGTTACTTTCTACATCATCTCTATTCATATAGTACACTAATATTGATCATTCTAAAATGATATGATAAGTAGAATAAGATTTAAATTTATTTTGAACATAATAAGAAAAAATAATAATCAAATTATATCCTTATTTAAGCTTGTTCATAGTATACATCACTTCATATTTACTACATGAAGTGACATTTTCATTTTCAATATGATGTATGAAATAGTATTCCTCTTTTTGGATCCTTACCACTATCTATGTTGCTTTCATCACTAATACTAAAAAGTCCCAGGAGCAGATCAAAGGACCCACTCCTACAAAACTTTATTAAAAGATTAAAGGACAAAGTTCACATCACAAGGGAGGTTTACATAATCTATAAAAACAGGTGCCACTCTCATCCGCTTCAACAAAATGAAAATAGAAATCTGGGGCCAAGAAAGACCATGTTGAACATGAATCCACAATATCCTTCTTTGACAATGCATCAGTAACTTGATTAGCCTCTCTATAATCATGTGTCACATCAAGAGTGAGACCACCAAGAAGTTAAAGATGCTCAATCCATGCAGGCGACATAGTCTAGGGAACATTTCGGGACCAGTTTTTCATCACTAATATATTATTCCTAATGTTATTTTAGACTTTATATTTATTTATATATTTTGAAAATAATAATTACCAAATTATATAATGAAAATAAAAAAAATTGAATTTTATTTATGGTAAACCTTTTAAAATCAATTTTATGATTTTTTTTTGGAATTTTTTTAATTGAATTATAATTAAATAAGTCTAAGGTGAAACCATTTTTTAAATCTATTTCTATTATTGTATTTGTGAAATATTTTTCATTTCTTTGACTTTATTTTTATTTTTGAAGGTAAATTTGATTTTAATTTTTCAAAAAAAAATATTTTTATTACTTGAAATTTATTATAGGTTATAATGAATCATAGTTTGATTACAACACTATGAACAAGTGATGATTATGAGGAAAGGTTTGATGATTTTTTAGAATTTAAAAAACATAATGTTCCAAAAAATGACATGTTTTTTTATATTTAGTTGAAATGTTTATGTATGAAAGAGTTTCAAAGTAAAGAAATTAAGGATCAATAAATTTTTTATGGTTTAATACATGTTAAAGTCCTTGGATTTGGAATTGTGAAATTGTGTAGAATTAAATATCTATTAATGGTGAATATTATCAGGTTGATAAGTTTGATCAAATTGAATTAATTGTTTTTGATATTTAAGTAGTGGAAATTGATAATACACCAATGATCACACACTTATATGGTGATACTAAAAAACCATTGTATCTAGGTTTTAGAAAATTTATGGTTTCATTAATGAATTTCTAAATAAAAACATAGGTAATTTATTAGCTAAGATACTAGGTTGTTTATTAAATCATATCTCATTACATTGCATGATTCAGACTAGGATATTTAAAGGGAAGGATCCCAATATAATTGGGATATAGAAAACTAGGAACAATAGTTTTATTTGTATCCCAATTTTTTAGTTGCACCTAATGTGTTTGGACTAGAAACCACATCTAGACCAAAGATTTGTTTCCAATCGGGGTAGATCCAATTTTTTAGACCAAACATATGATAGCTACATTCCTTTATTGATCTTAAAATGATTTAGAGCTTATAGAATATCTAGTTATTAACTTATATAAATGAAACAATATAAATAATTAATTAACACAAGTCCAAACTTTAATTTCATAGAATAAATAATTTTAAAACAAGTTAACATGTTTAATAGACTTTACACAATAAAACAAGCATAAATTTATATTGTGAACAACACACATGATGTGGTTTCCATCTCATCACACCCAATATCATCCAAAATTGTTATTTGGTAGTGATGTTCTAAGAGGTCCGTAAGGGTAATCATGGCTAATGGAAGTAGCCCATAAGGTTAGAACAATGTATGAATTTCCCTATGAATGTTTTTCTTAGGGTAGTGATGTAATAATATGGATTATATGATCACCTTAGTATTGATTAGATATGTGGTATAAAATTGAGTATAGTCCCTTAAAACTAAATGGGATAACCTATAGATAGTAGTATAGATTAGTTGATCATATAGCTTACCTTGTCTTGATATTTTAGGTGTCTGAGTGACGAATTAAGGCCTATGGACAATGAGATTATCTAATGTGTGATCATTGATAAAGATGATCAATAACTAAGATAGTTTATCTTTGATTATCATATATTAGAATTTGATAGGTATTATGTGAGGGCTAGGTATGGTATGTTATAATGTGAGTTACTATAGACATGTTAGTGATTCATCGAGGGCTAGGGTGAGGGTGATGTGACATTTGTGTTGTTATTTTTTCTTCTTTATGGTTTTTCAGAAGTTAGGTTTGACTAATGTATTGTGGAACCCATTGTCTGGTTCTTTCCTAAGGGAACCAATTATGTTAAGACCTACCCATATTTCAAATTTAGTTCCTAAGAAAAAATGGATATGTTATACCCATTTTATGATTTGGATGCAATAAGTACACGTGGTGGTTATCCCTAAGGGAAAGTCTTTGATTCTAGGGGTATGAGGTCGAATATCATAGTACCTATGATGTGGTTATTTCCAGTGGGAGATAAATAATTTTTTCTCCTCTTATGATACAAATTTTAAGCTCTTATTAGTGAAATGATTTGAATGTCAGGGAACAACCATGGTATAAAATTATTGTATGATTAGTATGATTGACATGTATAAAATAAATTAGGTACATTTTATTGTCATGGTGTCTTGGTTAGTACACAATTACTTGACTTGCATGTGTATTTTTATTGTTACTACTTTGAACATACACTCAAATATATTTATTTTTTGTATATTTTAGGGGCCCTATTAGTATTTACTTGTTTATTTTTATACTCACACTCTACACATGAACCTCATTAGATATAGAGCTCTTATATTTGATACACAGGTGAGGGAAAAGTACCAGTAACATAGATTAGAGTCGATTCAGCTCATTGGGGATGAGTTGATGTTATCAAGGTTATGTTAGGGGCCTTTTATCATTTTTATATTATTGGAAATAAGTTGGAAAGAAGTTGTTTTGGAAGATAGAAGAAGTTTTTAATGAAGTTATTGTCTTTTGTTTTCAAATAAAATAAATTATCTTGCCTTTTATATGTTGGTGATCAGACTCGCAACCATAATCATAAGATTGGATGTACAATGCTTAAGAAATTCCATTAAGTTGAGAAGATGTTTTTTTAAATAAAAACTTCATCAGACTCACCTTAGGTCCAGAATGAAACTGTGAATTTTAATGAGGAATTTTATTGATGTGAGGGTTTTTTTCATGAAAACCTCAATCAAAAAATTTATCCCCTAGAGAAATGAAATATAGCAGTCACTCTATTGTCTCTTGAGGAAGTTGTAATTTGAGCTTCAAAAATGTCAATTTTTTTGTTTGTTTTTTACAAGAAGAAAAGAATTTGGGGATTTTATTAAAATTTATACTATATAAAATAAATAAAAACTAAAGTTCAAGAAAATTGAAGAAAATATGGAAAATTTATAGGTAATAAAATGAGTTTGAAATCATAATTAAAACAGTGGTCTCAGACAAGCTTAAACCTCTCATACACTACCATCTTCCTTGTTTAAAAATAATTTCTCAATTTAATATATAAATTCACCCCCAAGGACCCCCATGTGAACTCTAAAATTTGAATAGACATTATATCAAGACCTCAATATGATTTTTGTCTCAACAATACAAGTGATTAAATTTCTTGAAGACCTCCAAGCAATAAAACATAATTGAACCCACTATGCTCATCAGTAAGACCTCACTAGAGAAATTTAAATAGTGAAGTCAATTAATTTACATTATATATTGAAAACCCATCCAAACAAATTTTTTGAATATATTTTCAATAAAGAAAACAACTTTATTCATTAAAAAATATATTTTCAAGAGATATTTAGAAATAGATTACATGATAAGAATGAAACTTGGAAGAGAGTGTATGTCGTTTATCATCGTCTGCAACCACTTTGTGCTTAGACTCACATCACTTGAGTAACTTATTTCTTCTTTATTATGGAATCTATGGATGAAATATTCATAAATATATGAATCTCCACACTCCCACCCAAAGTATAATGGTGGTAAAGGAGGGTTTCAGATCATTTGGCGGATGTATGTTGGTGTCGCACTCCTCCCCCTTGTGCCATCCTCTCAAAGCAGTGTCCTAGGGGTGATTTTATAAGTAAATCCATTAAAAACCTCATCCGAATCACATTTATTTTTTTCTATGAATCAACACTTACACGACATGCAATGGACTTATACAATGTGTAATCCTTTGGTCAACAGTTGTTATGAATCTTTTCATAATATTCTCCAAAAACTTATCCCAAAAAATGTCACATCATGTAATGGACTTTCACAGTATGTAACTGAGTCATGAATTTACCAGATGGAACTGCTTTTCTTAATAAAGTCACAATGTATAATATTATTACATGTTTTGTAACCATTCCGCTCCATTTTCTATCTCTGCTTCATTCTCAAAAATTAGTTGTCACGCTGCATCACTTCACTCACGATACAAAGTGTCTTTTAGCTTCACCCTGAAATACAAAATCTATTGAAAGTATTTAAAATTATAGAATTGTGTAATTTTTCATTTCAATCTCAAAACATCCCTAAATTCTAAAACAATTAAATTTCACAGAAAATGACACATTGGTGGGGTTTAAATAATTAAAATATATACGAAAAACAATGGAAATATTATCTCTATCTTGTATCAAATTCTGAATGGATCTAATGTAAATCTAAAGATTATTTTCTAATCATAGAGTCCTCATAAATCATAAGTTTCCTGAAAAACTTGTGATGATAACCTTATAAAGGAAAGGGGAGAACAAGAGTTTCCAATCAGATTGAGGTTTGGTTGGAAGGAAGAATATTTTAGAAGGATGGGAAGGAATAATACATTCCATTGTAAGTCAGATGATGCAACACAAATCTTAAAATTCTTAAAGTCATGAAGAATTCAGGATACAAGTAGAATTTTGTGGAAGAATAAAGTTTGTGAAGACAAAGCTTTCCAATATCAGTTCATCGATATGAGATCATTGGACACATAGTACCTTAAAGGGTATGAAGTTTCGCTCATAACATAAGAAGATAAAGATGTTAGTTTTTAGTTATACCAATAAGTCATAAGATAAAAATATTCAGAGAAAGAAGTTGGTAAGGAAATAATTTTCTGGTGACATAGGTTTATTTAACATGGTGTGCCACCAATCATCAGAGTAATCCTAACACCGACCATTAGATATAGTGATGGTTGAAAAAGGGAATCAGGGTCTACAATCTTTTTAGAATAAATTGGATATTGTTGAGACTGATGATAAATTAAAAGGTGATGGGACCAATGAAAAATGGGAATACAAATCAATCAACAATATAGTCAACCTTTTTTATTAGGATGAATTTTTTGGTTTCAATTGGGATAAGATATAATAATGCTTTTATTTTATTCATCAATTGGGTCAGGATATATCGAACAACATGTGGTGTTGACTAATGGACTAGAGGTGACACCGATTTATCGAATTGAAGTAAAGACCGGTCAATTAGAAACAAACACTGATAAAAGGAATTAAATTTTATACTTCATTAGATTTAGGATCATCAGTATAATGTAAAGAAGAAAAGGATATTTTTCTGAATAGTTTTTAAAAAGTTTTGTTAAAGGGGGTCTAGAAATTTGGTTTAAGAGTTTGAAGCTAGTGTAGAAGTGTTTCAAAGGAAGTGTGAGAATCTTTAGAAGTTATGAATATGTTTATGGAAAAACAAAGGAAAGAAAATTCTAATGAAGTATCAATAATGTTTTTGGAATAATTTTTATAGAGGTTCTTTATCTAATGGGTTTTATAAAGCATCATATTGATTTGTTTGTCTTTTAGTTAGAGCAGAGAAATGTAATGAAGAATCTAATGACTTCATCATAATGAAGAAATCAGAATGAAAATAGAAATTGGATTAGAGAATGGTTAGAAATACTAAAGTAATATGAAGTTGTGGGAAGATTTGAAAAGGTTCAAGAAGAAATGAGAAGAGTTTATAAGAGCTGAAGAATTCAAAGATGTCTCTAAAATGTAAGGGAATTTGAATTTTAGGGAAATTTGGTTAAGCGGGAAAACTTTTCAGATTCCCACCTAAATAATTTTTAGTGAACCTATAAATAGTAGGAAGTACATTGTACTTTATGACACTTGTATTATTCATAGGTTAAGAGAGAAGTTGGAGCATTTAAAGTTTTAAAGAGAAGGAGTTTTCAGATTGAGCATTCTTGGGGAAGATTTTCTAATAGATAGAGAAGAATAAGAAAGATTGTATTCAGTGGGTTATCAAACTAGACTGGATTATCAGATTAGTAAATCAAACAAATATTTCCATATTGAGACATAAGTAGTTATAAATTTTTTTAGGGGTATTCTAGAAGATTTATATTTATGGAATGTATAATCAGACTTAGGAATCAGATAGGGGTATCAGACTGAGAATCACAACAAATTCCAGAGTAGTTCTTACCTACTATTGGGTAGGAAAGTAAATAATTGTTTTAAAGATAATATTTTTGAAATTTGACAAGGCAGTAAAGTAACATGTTTTTAAGCATCTAGTAAAAGTTTCTTAACTTGTTACACAAATTTGTGTTACATTATTTTGTGCTACTTGAAGCACATGAACTGTTGTATTGATCATAGTGTTATACAAGCATAAGTTTATATCCTACTTGTTGTATAAAAACAAAAGTATTGTTTTCTAGTGGATTGTGTGGTATTGGATTGTTTACAAAACCATATTTAGGATGTAGCTACTCTTATTAAGTATTGAACCTTATAAATTCATGTATTTCTATGGATGTGTGATTTTTTTTTTGTTTCCAGTAAACTCATAACTCTTGAATGGGAGGAAAAGGTTGTTTCAAAAGGAAAGAAGAATAAAACAAAAATATATAATTGATTTAACACCTCCCCTATCAGTGATACATTGATATTTTTTGGGTAATATCAGTTGGTATCAAAGAAAATGTTCCCTTTGTTTACTCTTTGCTGAAGTTTTTGAAGAGAATTTATGATGGAGAATTTGAATTGTGTGAACAGTAAGGGGATTCATGTCTTCGATGGTAAGAACTATCATATCTAGAAAGATAGAATGTTTCCTTATCTTTTGTCTCTTGGGTATGATGTTCTTGAAGTTTCAATAGATGGATTTCCTTCTATTTATGAAAAATTTCCTCTTACATATCTTGATAAGAAGAATCTAGAGAATGATGGAAGAGATAATAATTCATTACTCTCATCACTTTTTGAAAGTGATTTTTTAAGAGTGAAGGGTGTTTCCACTACCAATGGTATTTGGGATAAGTTGAAGAACATTTATGAAGGCAATAAAATGGTAAATAAGTAAAAGTTATAAATCTAGAGGTTGAAGTATAAAGATATCAAAATAGGTTAGTATGAATCTATTGGTGACTTCTTTACAAGGTTTAATGACATTTTTAAGGCTATTATATGTCTCGGTGAAAGCTTTTATGATTCTACTATTGTTTAAAATATCATGAGAATTATTCCTAATAAGTTTGATACCAATGTTTCCTCATTACAAGATAGATATCTAGAAACATTATCTCTATATTATTTTCATAGTACTCTCATCACTTATAAAATTATAAGGGAGAAAGCTATGAAAAGAAAAAAAAACAAAATTTGATAGAGAAATTTCCTTCAATGTTGCCAAGAAAAGAAATCTAAGTAGGTTATTGAATAATAAAAAGTTGCTGAATATGATCCTGAAAATGAGGTATATAAAAACCTTGATGAATTTTTATCCTTGTTTTCTAAAAATGTGAAAAGAGGCACATACAAATATAAGGGAAAACTTCCCTTGAAAGGTTTTGAATATGGATCTATTGGGAATTTTGTAATAAATTTTCTTCAAATAAAGAAAGAAGAAGATTATGATGAAGATGAAAGAGGGATAAAAAGATTGTGGAAGAAACAAGGTGATAAGGAAAAGTCTTATTCCAAAGAAAAAGATAAAAGTTATCCAAATCCAAAAGGATAAGTTTTTTTCCTCAAGATAATGAAGATTAAGATAGTGAATCTAAATCCAAAAAGTCTACTAAGAAGGATGGATAGAATAATTTAATTGAAATAGTTAACCATGAATATTTTGGAATTAGTAGTTTCAAATAACAAGAAACTAAATTAGAATTTAATCTAAAAAAGGCTTGACAAAGGAAATCAAGAAATTGAAAAATTAAAATTTCTCAATAAAAAATCAACAATGTTTTCCTAATTAGAAATTTAATTTTCTGGAATAGATTGAAAATAGTAAGAGATCTACTGAGAAAGAAAATAATTGGAATGAACCTCTAGATGTAAAGTTGAAGGAAAAAGAGGAAGAGTTGAAACTTTTCCAAAAAAAATTGAAGTAGAATAAAGGGTTAAAAGATTCAAGAATTATATCTCTAAAGTTAGTTAAATATCTATAAAGGGTAACCTTGAAAACTATCAAAATTTACCTTCAAATGTTTAGAATAAAGTTGAAATTGATTTTGAGAATAATAAAGTTGAGAAAGTTATGTATGTAGACAAAATCAATAAAGTGGAGAAGCTAGAAATTTATAAAAAATATGAGTTTGAAAATGTTTCTATGACTTCTGATTTTGATAAGAAAACCATGCTGAAAAATAAGTTTCCAATTGATAACATAAAGTGTGTGGTCAAAAAAATTCTGATAATAAAGATAATAAGGTTGCTGAGAAACATTCTTATAACTCTGAATAGTATGGAAGTTATAGAGGAAAATATTCATTCTATGGATACTACTAGTATTGTGGTGGATTCATATATAAATATAATACATGTTGTTTTAATCAACAATATTACTTCTATTCCATAGATTACAAAAGGAAATTTTTGAGGGGGAGTCAATCTTCTCAAAGGAAGAATTCTGAGAAGGATTCTTTGAAGAAACCTAATAAGGTTAGTGTGAAAATTGAAAATAGGTTCCAACCATTGGAAACTATTTATAAAAGATTTGAACAGCCTAAATATCTTGTAAAGGTATTTCTTTTTTTCTACTAGCATGAAAAAAAGTTTTATAACAATTTTTAGAAGATGGATGTGAAGAAATATAAAGGGAAAGAAAACGCTCTTATTGTTTAAACTGCTCCCAAAGCTACAAAAATAGAAAAAACTTGGATATTTAAGAGTGGGTATTATTCTCACATTAAAGGAGACATAAAATTACAGAATAATGTAAAATACTTCAAGGAAGTAATAGTGACATTTGGAAACTATGAATCCCTGGTAATCGATGTTGTTGGATCTACTATTATTAGGGAAGAAAATTTAAAGTCCAAGAAATCATTGTTTCTTGATGGGATGAAACAAAACTTACTAACTGTTTCACAACTTTTTGATGAAGGAAAAAATTTAATTTTTAGAAAATATAGTTTTTTTGTAAAAATATAGGAATATGGAAAGATATTTACAAGATTCCAATGTACAAAAGGAAATTTGTTCCAAGTTGGTGAGTTTTAAAACTATTGTTACTTATGCATGGTGGAAGAGAATCAGTTGTGGCATAAAATCCTGGGACACATGTGTTATAGAAACATGAGCAAGTTATTAAAGTGATATAGTGTCCATGTAATTATAAATATGATAAGAAGAAGAGATTCATGTTGCATAATTTTTCAGAAAGGAAAAATTAAAAACTCTATGCAAAAGAAAGTTGGAATTTGTTAAAAATGACTCATGGAACTTATTCATTCCTATATTTGTGGGGTAATTATAAAAAAATAAACTTATAGAGATAATTACTTAATTAATTTCATTAATGAATTTACTCATATTACTTTTGTTATGTATATGAAACATAATTTAGATACTCTGGAAATTTTTAAAAGTTTTAGGAGGAAAATGGGGAAGGATTTTGAGTATTCAGTGAAGAAGTTGAGAACAGGAAATGGTTGTGAATACCAAAATGAATAGTTTTAAATTTATCTTGAGAAACATAGAATTTGTCAGGATTTTAGTACACCATACACTCATAAAAAAATGGTGTTGATAAAATGAAAAATAGAAATTTGGTTGAAATGGGGTGATCTATGTTACTTGAGCATGGTATCTCGCATTACTTTTGGAGGAAACCCATGAGCACTGTTGTTTATATTCAAAAATAATGTTTCTATAGGCCAAGTTCAGATATGACTCCATATGAAATCCTTTATGACAAAACTAAAAGTTTGAAACACTTAAGAGTTTTCAGGAGTCGATGCATCCTAATGAATAAAGTTGGAAAACCTTGGAAAGTTTTAGCAGAAAGGTGAAGATGGAATTTTTCTTGGCTATGCTTTAGAAGGAATAGGATATAGACGTTTCATCAAAGAGATAAGAAGATTAGTTGAGTTTGTTTATGTGAATGTTTTTTAAAAATCCAAGGAATATGTTAAAAAACTCATATAGATAAGGAATTTGAATAGGATGAAATAATTTCTGTTGAAAATTATGATAAGGATAAGAATAATTGTAATCCTACTCAAGAATAAGAATCAGACTTAGTTTCTTCTAGTGATGAGGAAGAATCTTGAAAATTATATCCTAGGATGAGGAAGAAAGTGGAAGCTCAAAACATAATTAGTGATCAACATCAAAGGGTTAAAACAATAATAATATCAAAAACTATTTCACATACTTCCTTATATTCAAAAGTGGATCTGAAATATGCGAATGAATATTTTGAGCATCCAGAATGTGTTCAGGCTATAAATGAAGAGTTGGATTAGATGTAAAAGAATAATACTTAGGAAATCATACCTAAACCTAATAATAGAAATATTATTGGTACAAATTGGGTTTTTGGGAACAAGATAAATGAAGAAGGTGAAGTGATAAGAAACAAAGCAATATTAGTGTGCAATGGTTACTCACAAATAGAGGACATTGAATTTAATGAAAATTTTGCTCTGTTGTAGTGGTTAGAAACAATCATAATCTTTCTTTTTATTTCTTATCAATAAAGTTAAAAAATATTTTAAATGGATATGAAGTATGAATTTATGAATAGGGATCTTGATGAAGAATTTTATATTGAACAACCATGTGGCTTTATTGTTTGGAATCATGAAATTTATGTGTGTAAGTTGAATAAATCCTTGTATGGGATAAATCAAGAAGTGAGGGAATGATATTCCAAATTGGATACCTACTTAGGAAAGATGAGTTTTAAGAAAGTAAGAGTTGATAATAATATATCCATCAAATAAAGTATGTAATTTTCTATCATTTTAATTGTTTATGTTAATGAAATTATCTTTGCTGGGAATAATGTGAGAACTTGTAAAAGATTTACTTAAGAGATGATTTTTTTTGAGATTTCCATACTTGGAGAAATGAAATAATTTCTTGGGTAACAAATCTCAAAAAAGAAGAAACACATATTTCTTTCCCAAGAAAAGTATATTAAGGAACTTATTGAGAAGTTCGACATGGAAAATTCAAAACTAGTTTCCACATTGATTTTAGTGGTAACTAAGTTGACTTAAGATGGATAAGGAAATAAAGTTGGATCTAAAGAGTTTTGGTAGATGATTAGAAGTTTTTTATATTTTACCACCTCATGGCCAGAAATTTTTTATGATGTTACCTTATGTGCAACATTTTTTAGTGCTCTAAAAGAATCAAATTTATTAGATGGAAAATGAATTATCAGATATATAAAAGGCACACCAAATTTTAGAATCAGGTATGGAAGCTCAAATAGTATTGACTTGTTTGGGTATTCATATGATGATTGGTTAGGAAATGTTAATTATAGAAGATACACATCTAGTGTAGTTTTTTTCTAGGTAAATTTTTTTTTAGTTGTCATAAAAATAAAAATAAGAATCAGTAACACTTATCACAAATGAAGTTGAGTATGTTGTTTCCACTTAAGCCACTACTCAACTAATATGGATGAAGACTCTATTAAAAGACATAATTATTGAAGTAAAGTTACCCTTAATCTTGTTTTATGATAATAAAAGTTCTATCAACCTTACAATAAACCCATTAAATCATTATAATTCAAAGAATATTGATATAAAACATCATTTCATCAAAGAGAATGTGGAGAATAATGAATTTAAGTTGGAGTACATTCCTACACCAGAAAAAGTTGCTGATATTTTCACAAAACCTTTACTAAAATAATATTTTTATAAATTGAGGTTGAACATGGAAATCCAATATCATTTTCATCAATCTTAAGGTATGTTTTAATATCCCCTCTCTGATCCTGTATTTGGATAGTGTTGTTAAATTGAAAGATAATTGTTTCAAAAATCTATCCATTGATATGTGATAAACCTTTTAAGGAATCATGTATGTAGGGGGATTTTTGGGTAATCTATGAACTCAACATGCTGGTGTGTGAACTATTATAATAGTATATTAGAGTGGTTGTAGGAAACTTTTGTTTAAAGGAAAGTGGAATAAGTGAAGAAAAATGTGAAGAAAAATGTGAAGAAAAAATAAAGAAGTTTCATGATTCACTACTTCTGGACAACATGGTTTTGTTGTCAATAATTCTTGTTTCCTACAATTAGTTAGTGAATTTAGACTTATAATTGTTGATAAGTAATCCATATATTTAGATTACAAATTTTAATGATTTATAAACCTTGGTTGACCTCAAAATCCAAAGGGGGGATTGTTGGGACCAAGTTGGCAAGAAGTTGTTTTTGGAAGTTAAAATAAGTTTTTGTTGAAGGTGTTGTATTTTTTTTTAAAGAAAAGAAATCAAGCCACTTTGTATATATTTTTTATCAGACTCACAATCATAATTAGAAGATCAGACACACAATTCTTAAGAAATTCCATCGGGTTGATAAGAAGTTTTTTGGAAGAAAATGTTCATCAGACTCACCTAGGGTCTAGAATAAAAGTGTGAATCATAATGAGGAAGTCTATCAAAGTTTTAATGGATATGATGTAAATATGATGATGTTTTTATGATCTTGGAGTCCTCATAAATCATAAGTTTCCTGGAAAACCTATGATTCTAGAATTATGAAAGAAATGGAGATAAAAAGTGATTCCAATCAAATTTAGGGTTGGTTTGAAGGAAGAATACACTGTAAGGATGGGAAGTCACAATAATTTCCATTATATGTCAGATGATGCTAAACCAATCTTAAAATTCTCAATGTCTTGATAAAGACATGATACAAGTAGAAGTGTTTGGAAGAAGAAAGTTTGTGAAGACAAAGCTTTCTGGTCTCAGTTCATTGGTGTGAGATCACCAGACATAAATATTCTTAAATTCTATGAGTTTTTGTTCAGAATGTAAGAAGATGATGATGCTAGTTTTCAATAAGACCAATAACCCCCAATATACAAATATTTAGAGAAAGAATTTGGTAATTAAATAAGTTGATGTTGACACTGGATTATCATATGCGGTGTGCCACCGATCATCGGAGTAATCCTAACACTGACCTTCATATGGAGTGATGATTTCAAAAGGGAATTAGAGGTAAAAAAGTTTGTAGAATAAAGTTAACATTTTTTGAGACTGAAAAGAAATTAGAAGTTTATGGGAATGATGTAAAATGAGAATAGAAATCAATCAACAATGTAGTCAAATAATTTCATCAGGTTTAATTTTTTTTCAATTGGGAAAATAGATAAAAAAGGCTCATATTTTTTTCATCAATTGGGTCAAGATATATCAGACAACATGTGGTGCCGACTATCAGACTGTAGGTGACACTGATTTATCAAAATGAAATATAAACGGATTAATCAAGTGAAAACACCGATAAAAGCCATTAGATGATATACTTCATCGGATGTAGGATCATCTGCATGAGAAAAATAAGAAAAGGATATTTTTTTAAAGAGTATTGTAAAATTATTGTAATAGGGGGTTTAGAAATTTTGTTAAAGAGTTAGAAGTTGGTGCAAAAGTGTTTGTCGAGGAAGTGCAGAAATATTTAGAAGTTGCAACTATGTTTATAGCTACAGAAAGGCAACCAAAGTCTAAAAAAGTGGCAATAATTTTTTTGGAAGAATTATTATAGAGGTTTTTTATCTAAGAGTTGGTATGGAGCATTGAAATGAGATATTTTTCTTTTAGTTGGAGTGTAGAAATGTAATAAATAATATTTTGTCTTCATCATAATGAATAAATCAAAACGACAATTAGAATTAGACTAAAGAATGGTTAGAAATTCTGAATCAAGCTGAAGTTGTATGAAGGTTTGAGAAGGTTTGAGAAGAAACAAAAAGAGTTGAGAATAAGTAAAGAGGTTAAGTATGTTTCTGAAATTTAAGGAAAATTAATGATTCAGAAAATTTGGTTAAGTGGGAATAATTTTCAGATTCCCACCTAAACCATTTTTAGTGCACTTATAAATAGTAAGAAGCATGTTTTACTTTCTAAAACTTTGGGTTAATAGATAAGGTGGACCACTGAAATATTTTATAGAAAATGAGGTTTTATATTGATCATTTTTTAGGAATATTTATAGATAGATGAAGAAAAAAAAGTAAGATTGTATTCAGCGGGTTATCAAACCATACTAGATTATCGGATTGGGAAATCATACTGAGATTTTTGTACTGTGACAGAAGCAATTCTAAAATTTTTTAGTGGTATTCTGGAAATTTTATATTTATGGACTATACAATAGTATTGAAGAATCAAACTGGGGTATTGGATTGAGTATCATTATAAAGTCCATAGAATTTCTTACCTTCTAGTGGGTAGGAATGTGAAGAATTTTTTTAAAGATCATATTTGTGAAAGTTAACAAGGAAGCACAGTAACATGTTTTTATGCCTCTGGAGAAAGTTTCTTAACTTGTTACAAAAATTTGTATTACATCATTTAATGTTGCTTGAATCACATGAATGGTTATATTGATCATAGTTCTACACAAGTGTAAGGTTATATCCTACTTTTTGTATCCACACAAAAGGATTGTTTTCTAGTGGATTGTGTTGTGTTGGATTTTTTACAAAGCATACCAAGGATGTAGATACTCTTATTGATTAGTGAAAATTTTAAATTCTTTTGTTCCAATTGATGTGTGATTATTTTTTTAACAGATTCATAACTCTTTAACAGGAGGTGAAGGTTGTTTTAAAATGAAGTAAACTTAAAAGAAAAATATATCATAGATTCACCCCTCCCCTCTCATTAATACATCGATCTTTTCTGGGTAATATCATATATGATATTTAAAATTTTAAATTGAGATGTGATAATTTAAAAAGTTTAATGTGGAAACTATCATCGTTGCTTGCTTCATATCCCTAGTAGTTATTATTGCATTTTGTTACTTGAGACTCACCCCCCATCAATTCTATATTGCTTCAACTACTCTAAGCAGTAGTCATCCAAAATGATCATTGATACCCAGTATGGGGTAACTACTACTTAGATTAGTTCAATAAATATAGGTCATGTCCAAAATATATAAAGGATGAGTCTCAAGTAATAAAATTCAATAATAACTATTCCAGAGATGAAATTTAATAGGATGATAGTTGTCTATAACTTTTACCTTTGGATTAATTTTGAGGATAACACATACCATAGTAGAGTAATTCTTTTCATAAATTCAATTACCCATTTCCTTCAAAATTAATGTGTGTTAATCATTTAACAAAATTATAGTGACCCAGACCTTTTACATATAACATTTCATGATTTTAATCATAATTAATCATCAGAATACAAGTCAATGATCGTTAAGTCTAGTGTCTTTGAAGACTAGGTACATAAAACATAAAACAAGGGGCTAAAAAAACTTCTTTATTTAATCTATATAAAGAGATCATAACTTCATTTGGGCCCTTACATCTGCATAGGGTACCTTGGGGAACACATGAACAAAGGGATGAGCTAAAAATCCCAGTAAAGGAATGAACATAATGATACATCTTAAGCACAAGAGTTAGGAGGCATGAAAAAATGATATCCAAAGCATGGAAAATATGAAATAATATCATATAAGCATGGGATAATATAAAAATGGAACCATATAAATGTGGAATAATCATAAAACATTTCTTTAGTATGGGTCAAGGCTAACTGAAAATCTCGTTTCCCATTTTAGTATGAGTCAAGGCTAACTGCCAATCCCGTTTCACATCACATCTAATGAGACGTAACTTTACCCAATGCATTGGAGCACTATCTGGGCACACCCATCTCAATATTTTCAAGAATATTCTTTCCACATAAATATTATAACCACATAAATATTATTTCCACATAAATAATCATACATAATCAATCATACATAAACATAAGGGTACCCATGGAAAGAATTGGGTACCACAAACATGACATAAATCATAACCAATGGGTGTAACATGAAAGTACCCATGAAAGAAAAGGATTAGAACATAAATGGACGTTAATAGGGTAAAATAGGCATATAACATGGTAAGTGGTGTCAAACAGAAGGGACAACATATATGAAATGTATTTGAGTAACATTAGCATTAAAACATGTTTGTGCGATTTTAAGGAAAATGCTATAGATATTTTAAAATAAAATAGAGAAAAATATTTTATATAAAACCAGAATTTAACCAAGAAGGTTTACATAATAAAAATACTTATTTTATAAAGATAATGGTGGATTGAAATAGAGGATATATTTCACTTGAAATTGGGTAAAAATTTGGGAAGTTCCCTTAAAAGAGGTTTGCTTATCGGAAAGTTCTAAGGAGGGAATATTTTAAAAACATGTATATCCCCAAAAGAGAGTGATGAAAGGGTCTTCATAGATAAATTTTTTAAAACTAAACAGAATTTAGAATATGTACATAAACAGATAAGATAACTCCACTTTGATATAAAGAAAGATAAGGAAACCTGAATGAACAAAAAGGGTTCGGGTAGAATTCATTACGGTTTATTGGCATGGTGTCGGGTGTACCTAATAAGGCTTAATGAGAGAGAAAAGTGTTTTTTTATCACTTATAAATCATAATGGAAGTATGGGGGAGGTTCAAAAACATACCCCATCATTTGGTATTACACATAAAAAGGTATAGCATAGAGGACAGTCTTGATTAAGAGAGAAAAGGAGAGGACCCCTTACCTTAAATATGTTGGTGTTCTCCACTTGTTATTAAATACATGAATAAACAAATTAGGTTTATTAATTAATAATTAAATAACCTATTCTATATTTAATTGGTTTATTATAATAATTTTATGTTTATTTATAACTATTTTGATTGGTTATGAGGTTCAATTTCATTGTTCGGGCTCGTTTGTTTACTTGGTTTTAATGACCTGTTCGCTTATATTCATGTTTGGATAAACATGTAAAATGAAAGTAGTTTAAAATAATTGAAGTTATATTATATTAGTGCATATAAAAAATATTACATGGTTTTAAATTTAATTTGGTTACTTAGAGTGAGTTCGAATTATTATATATATAACCTTAGTGACAACCGTTTTGGTTAATCGGTGAGTTTGATTACCAAGAACATGTTTCTATTTATACCATTTGTAAAAAAGGATTACAGAACCAAAAATAGGATATATTAAATATATAATAATATGGTTCAACCATAACACAAATTGTTTTATGACCATGATTAAAGATAATAATAGAAATTGATAAATTGTTGTCCTTGAATGGGATAAATTAGCACATCTCAAACAGTGCTTTCATTTCTTTCAAATAAAAGGTGGAGAAAGGAGAGAAGATGATGAAATATCCCATTAGAATGAAAACATTCCAATAAATTAATGTTACTAGATTTATCATACTATTTGGGTGAATGGAGGTGAGGAAAGAAACAAAAAAGAAAAGAACTTAAAAGAAATGAAGGAATTGGAAAGAGGAATTTACCGCTTTAGACTTCCTCTGAGAATTTCTTAAGGGGAGAGGTTTTGGTATTTTGAAGAGGCTGGGAGATTTTGGACATGGGGGGGGATCTTGGGGATAGATTTGGGTAGAATATTGGCAAGGCACAAGGCTTGAGAGGAGTGAAGAGAATAGGGAGTGAAGGGGGGGTTTATAGTGGAGGAGAGGAGGGTTTTCATAATTTTTTAATCATTAGTTTATTATTTATTCACAAGACAAGGAATAGTAAGTATTTCGTGACCAAGAATAGTAATAAATGCATGTGAGTTTGATATTTGGGTGCTTACATCACTTGTGATTTCAGGAATAGTGTATTTTCACTATAGTGTATTTATACGGTAAATTAATGTATTTTACTATTCACTAAAAATTCAAGTATTTCAAAAAAATCTCAAAAATTGACCCTAACCATTTTCAACATTTAGAATTCAAAAATGATATCCATTTTTCAAAAATAATTTTCTAAATATTATTATTTTAATATTTAATTAAAATCATAATTTATTATCAAAAACCATTCATTTACTTATTCTAAAATATAGGTATATCGTACTTTCAACTTGAATATTCTTTATATATTATCATAGGTAAGTTTACTATTCATTAGGGTATATCACTATTCATAAGTGTATGTTACTATTCACCAAAATTATGTTTTTCTTGTCGGACTCCAAATAATTTACTGATTGCAACCATTTATGTCAGATTTTTAAAATTCCAAACACAGAAGTGACAAACTTATGTTTAAAGGTTACTTATCACTTAGTAGTTCATTATGTTGTGATTTAATGAAATATTTATAAGAAAGGAATTTTCTTTGAAAAATATTGGGCCATTACATTCTTCCCCCCTTAACAATTTTCACCCTTGAAATTTTATTTTACAATCTAGGCCAAAAATAGGTGGGGGTACTTTTCCTTCATTGCTTCCTCCAATTCACATGTTTCCTCTTTGTACTTATGTTTTATCCATAATACCTTGACCAGATGAGTAGTCTTGTTGCGTAGAACTTTGTCTCTATGATCCAAGATCTTCACTGGATGCTCCTCATAGGAAAGTTAATCCCCCAACTGTACCACCTATGAAAAGAGTACATATGAAGGGTCTGGTATGTACTTCATTAAGAGGGATACATGAAAGACATCATGTAATTTCGACATGGTAGGTGGAAGTGCCAGTCGATAGGCCACATCTCTGACTCGATCAAGGATGTCAAAGGGGCCAATGTACCTAGGACTTAACTTCCCTTTCTTTTTGAACCTCATGACCTTCTTCCACAAATATATGCATAGAAATACCATTTCTCTGACTTTAAACTCAAGGTCTCGTCGATGGTTATCTACATAACTCTTCTATCGACTTTGGGCTGCCTTGATATGCTACTGAATGGTTTTCACCTTCTCCACCATTTCTTCGACCATTTCAGGTCCTAGTAGCATATTCTCACCAAATTCATCCCAACACGTTGGTGTTCTGCACGTTTTCCCATAAAGGGCTTCATCTGGTGTCATTCAAATACTTGAGTGGAAACTGTTGTTATAAGAGAATTCAACCAGTGGAAGATGTTTGTCCCATCCACCTTTGAATTCCATAGAACATGCTCTCAACATATCTTCCATTGTCTGAATAGTTCGCTCAGATTGGCCATCAGTTTGAGAATGATAGGTCGTACTGAAGTTTAGTTCAGTGCTCAGAGCATGCTGGAGACTCTTCCAGAACTTCAAGGTGAATCTTGGATCACGATTAGATACAATAGATAGTGGTACTCCATTAAGCCTTACCACTTCTTTGATGTAAATCCACATAATTTGATCCAATAATAATTCTTCTCAAATCGCGATAAAGTGAGCTGTGTTTGTAAGATGATCTACAATGACCTATATATAATTATTTCCTCTAGATGTCCTTGGAAGTCCAGTGAAAAAGTCCATGGTAGTGTTCTCCCACTTCCATGCTGGTATGGGTAGTGGTTTCATCATCCCCTTATACTTTTTCCTCTCAGTCATCACTTGATGACATACCAGGAACTTTGATGTATATTCAACAATCTCCCTTTTTCATATTGTCCCACCAAAAGTTTTCTCAGAGATCTCGATACATCTTTGTGCTCCCTGTGTGGATAGAGAAGATCAAGCTATGTGCATCATTAAATAGCTCCTTCTTTATCTCTAGATAGGATGGTACACATAATCGTGTCCCAAATCTTACATCACCTACCTCATAAATTTTGAAATCAGAGGATTTCCCATTTCTGATAGCTTCCACCCTTTTCTGAATTTCCACATCTTTTCTTTGAGCATCCTTTATTTTCTAGAAGAGGGATGGTTGAGCAATCATTTGAGAAAAGATTGATTATGTTCCTCTCTTAATGACTGCCATGTCCATCCTTTTTAAATCTAATAAGATCATATCCTTTTAAATTCTCATCATTGATAAAGATACAGGATCCTTTCTACTTAGATCATCTGCCACCTTGTTTTCCTTACAGGGATAGTAGTGGATTGAGCAGTCATAATCCTTGATGAGATCTATCCATCTTCATTGGTGAATATTAAGCTCTTTCTATGTGAATATATATTTGAGACTCTTGTGGTCAGTATATATCTCACATTTCTCCCCATAGAGATAATGCCTCTATATTTTCAATGCAAAGATCACCGTCGACAACTCCAGATCATGCGTGGGATAGTTTTGATCATGTATTTTCAGCTACCTTGAGGCATAGGCTATCACTTTATCATTTTTAATTAGCACACAACCTAATCTCTTCATAGAAGCATCACTATACACCACAAAGAGTTCTCCACTTGTAGGGAGTGTGAGTACTAGTGCAGTGATAAGCCTCCTTTTCAACTCCTTGAAATAGTCTTCACATTCCTATACCCAGACAAACTTTACTCCATTCTATGTCAGCTTGTTCATTGGGTTTGACAATCATGAAAAGTTCTTCACAAATAGTCGATAATTCCTAGCTTGACCCAAAAAGCTACGGATCTCTGTTATAGAAGTTGGCATGGTCCACTCTTCAATTTCCTTTGTCTTGGAAGGGTCCACAGATATCCCTTTGCTGGTGATAACATGCACCAAGAATGATACTTCCTCCATCCAGAACTCACATTTATTGTACTTTTCATACAACTTCTCCCTTCACAAAGTCTATAAAACAGTATTCCAATGCTCCTCATAATCCTCCTTTCTCTTGGAGTATATCAGAATATCGTCAATAAAGACTTCCAAAAAATTTCCTAGGTAATCTCTAAAAACTCTATTCATTAAATCCATGAAAATTATTGAATCACTAGTAAGTCTAAAGGTAATCACTATGAAATCATAGTGTCCATACCTCATTCAAAAGGCAGTCTTGGGAATATCTTCCTTTATCACCTTTAATTGGTGATATCCTGATCGAAGGTCAACCTTAGAGAAATAACTATCCCCATGAAGCTGATCAAACAATTCATCTATCCATGGAAGGGGATACTTGTTCTTTATAGTAATTTTATTGAGCTCACGATAATAAATCCAGAGGTGCATTGATATTCCCTTCTTCTTGATGAATAGGACTAGAGCACCCCATGGTGAAGCACTCGGGTGTATAAAACCCTTCTCTATATTCTCTCATAACTACTTCTTCAGATATTATAGCTCTACGGTGACCATTCTGTAAGGTGACTTTGAGATTGGCAGAGATCCAAGGATAAGTTCAATTGAGAACTCAACCTCTCAGTCAGGAGGAAGACCAGGTAACTCTTCAGGGAATACATCAGTGTAATCCTTCACGATGGGCATGTCTTCAAGCATGATTCTCTCCTTTGTCTCAATCATTTGAGATAAATATGCCTGCTCAGAAGGAAAAAATATCCACACTTGAGATGAATATTCTAAAGGATAATAATCTACCTCCTTACACTTGTAAAGAATCATAGAATGCTTCGAGATGTGAAAAGTGATCTCCCATTCCCGACATTTGATGTTGGCTTTGTATAAAGATAGTCAATCCATGCCCAATATTGCATCAAACTCCACTAAAGGAAGTATGGTAAGATTTTCTGGGAGGTTCAGTCCACAAACATTAATCAGGGAGGAGTTATAAACCATGGACACAATGATTTCCCCATTCGTTGTTCTCACAGATAACCTTTCCTCCAAATTTTGAGGTGGTATTTGAATAGTTCTACTAAACTTGCAAGATATTAAAGAATGCATAGAACTAGAATCAAAGAGTACGTTCACTATTCTTAAATAAATAATTAGCATACCTATCACCACATCATTTTCCAACTCCACCTTAGAAGTAGTGGTAGCATAAGCCCTTCCTTATTGCCTTGGAGGTTTTTGTTGACTTCCTCCAACAACCCTTGGCTTAGAGAAATTTTTTGCATAATATCCATGCTCCCTGTAGTTGTAACACTACACTACAGGATGAGTGTTAACTTGAACCTTCCTTTTTCTTATATATTGGTGGGATTCTTCATATCCAGGCGTTAGTTCTTGGCCAGATGACCAAAATTTCCATATTTGAATAAATTCTTGGTTCCCTTTAGACAGTTACCAGGATGCTTATTCCCACAAATTTTACAAGGGGGAAAATCGGGATTCTTTCCATCATCAGATTTTTTTGATGAACCACCCATGTTGTTCTCCATTTTCTGCTTCTTGTCATTGGTCCCAAGATACTACTGAGAGTCTCAAATATCTATTTCAACCTTGAGGGCATAACGGACAATATTATCATAACTGTCGAAGTCTTGAATCGCCATTGATTTTTGTAGACTTGTCTTTAGTCTTCTAAATAAGTGATCCACCTTGCTTTCAGTGTTCATGACAAAGCCAGAGGCATACCTTGTGAGCCTTGTAACGTTTTCTTCATACACCCTGATGGGCTCATCTTCCTTCTAATTTAGTTTGAGGAACTCTCTTTCCATCTTGAGACGGAGAGTTCAAGGAAAATATTTTTTGAAAACATCCTCTTGATTTCATCCTAATCCATGGAATCAATTTCCTCTTGGGATTTTGTATTCTTGATCAGTGTCCACCACTAATCATCTTTCCCATCAAAACTATAGGCTTCCAGTACCACCTTCTCTTCTTCCGAGCAATGGAGGATGGAGAATATCTTTTCAATGGAGTTAATCCATTGTTCCGTGAGGAGGGGATCAGAGGATCCGCTAAACATGGTAGGCCTTTTCCGCATGAAGGATTCTATGGAAACTTGACCTTTACTTGGAGGATGAGGGCATTCCACCTAATTCATGTTATTATTCATAACTCAAGCCAGCTGAGCAAGTACTTTCATGAGGTTTTGAGCACCCGCTCCCGTTATGTCAGGCATATCTTTAGGGAAATATTCACATTTCCTATCACATTGGTTGTTGGAACATGTTCTTCTATTTCCCGCCATTAACTCAGAAAAAGAAAGTATAATTAGATGTCTTGAATACTTAACTATTGATCATAAAAAGGAAACTTTAAAAATAAAAGGGTAAACTTATAAAGAAGAAGTATATCCTAACTTGTGATTCCTTAGGTTTAAATCTAGTTTATCCTCAATCTATTTCTTAACTTATATTCTTATGGGATTTTTTTGTCCCTTAATAATGGTTTGTAATAAGCTCGTGAATCTACCAAAGCATATCCCCTAGGAGTTTCGTAACCAAGAGTGTAGCAAGGCTTGTTGTCATGTACCAAGATACCTTAGGTCAAGCCCAAAACTCCTTGTTGGAGTTTTCACTTCTAGGTACAACTGTTCCAGAGCTGCCTCTACCTACTCGTATCCAGACAGGGATTTATTTTCTTGATAAATGACTTACTCAATACTAACCAAAATTTAGGAATGTTTTCTTATACTTATTCTCATCCTTAAGTTTCTCACTAAGGTTCTCTATTCCTAATCTCCAAAAATAACTAGACCATCCTCTGATACTGACTATAGTGACCTAAGCCTTTTATATATAACATTTCATGATTTCAAGCATAATTAATCATCAGAGTACAATCCAAGGATCATTAAGTCTAGTTTCTTTGAATACTAGGTACATAAAACATGAAACAAGGGGCTAAAAACACTTCTTTATTTAATCTCCATAAAGAGCTCCTAACTTCCTTTGAGCCCTTACATCTGCATAGGGTACCCGAGTGAACACATGAACAAATGGATGACCTAAAACTCCTAGTAAAGGAATGAACATAAGGATACATCTTAAGCCCAAGAGTTAGGAGGCATGAAATAATGATATCCAAAGCGTGGAACATATGAAATCATATTGTATAAGCATGGGATAATATAAACATGTAATCATATAAATGTGGAAAAATCATAAAACATTTATTTAGTATGGGTCAAGTCTAACCTCTAATCATGTTTCCCATTTTAGTATGGGTCAAGGCTAACTGCCAATCCCGTTTCACATCGCACCTCATGAGACTTAACTTTACCCAATGCATTGAAGCACTATCTAGGCTCACCTATATTAACATTTTCATGAATATTCTTTCCACATAAATATTCTTACCACATAAATATTCTTTCCACATAAATAATCATTCATAATCAACCATACATAAACATAAGGGTACCCATGGAAAGAATTGGGTACCACAAACCTGACATAAATCATAACCAATGTGTGTATCATGAAAGTGTCCATGAAATAAAAGGATTAGAAAATACATGGAAGTTCATAGGTTAAAATAGGAATATAACAAGGTAAGTGGTGTCAAAAATAATGGACAACATATATGAAATTTATTTGAGTAACATTAGCATTAAAACATTTTTTTGCAGTTTTAAGAAAATGCTAAAGAAATTTTAAAATAAAATAGAGGAAAATATTTTATATAAAACCAGAATTGAACCAAGAAGGTTTTCATAATAAAAATAATGATTTTATAAATATAATGGTGGATTAAAATAGAGGATATAGTTCACTTGAAATTGGGTAAAATTTTGGGAAGCTCCCTTAAAAGAGGTTTTCTTATCGGAAAGTTCTAAGGGGGGAATCTTTTAAAAACATGTATATCCCCAAAAGAGGGTGATTAAAGGGTATTCATAGATTAATTTTGTAAAAATAAAAAGAATTTAGAATATGTACATAAACAGATAAGATAACTCCACTTTGATATAAAGAAATATAAGGAAACCTGAATGAACAAAAAGGGTTAGGGTAGAATTCGTTATGGTTTATTGGCATGGTGTCGGGTGTACCTAATAGGGCTTGATGAGAGATAAAGGGGGTTTCTCATCACTTATACATCATTATGGAAGTATGGGGGAGGTGCGAAAACATACCCCATCATTTGGTATTACACATAAAAAGGCATAGCATAGAGGACAGTCTTGATTAAGAGAGAAAAGGAGAGGATCCCTTACCTTAAATACATTGGTGTTCTCTACTTGTTATTAAAGACCTGAATAAAAAAAATAGATTTATTAATTAATAATACAAGAAAATATTCTATATTTAATTGGTTTAGTATAATAATTTTATGTTTATTTATAACCGTTTTTATTGGTTATGAGGTTCAATTTCATTGTTCGGGCTCGTTTGTTTACTTGGTTTTAATGATCGCTTCCCTTATATTCATGTTTGGATAAACAAGTAAAATGAAAGTGGTTGTCCATAATTGAATTTATATTCTATTAGTGAACATACAGGATATTACATGGTTTTAAATTTAATTTGGTTACTTAAAGTGAGGTTGGATTATTATATATATAACCTTAGTGACAACCGTTTTGGTTAATCGGTGGGTTTGATTAAAAAGAACATGTTTTGCTTTATACCATTTGTACAAAAGGATTATAGAACAAAAAATAGGATATATTACATATATAATAATCTATTTCAACCATAACATAAATGGTTTCATGACCATAATTAAAGATAATAATATAAATTGATAAACGGTTGTCCTTGAATGGACTAAATTAGCACATCTCAAACGGTTCTTTCATTTCTTTCAAATAAAAGGTAGGGGAAGGAGAGAAGATAATGAAATATCCCATTAGCATGAAAACATTATATTAAATTTATATTACTAGAGTTATCATACTATTTGGATGAAGGGAGTTTAGGAAAGAAACAAAAAGAAAAGAACTTAAAAGAAATGAAGGAATTGGAAAGAGGAATTTACCTCCTGAGACTTCCTCCTTTGAGAACCTCTTAAGGGGAGAGGTTTTGGTATTTTAAAGAGGTTGGGAGCTTTTGGAAATGGGGGAGGATCTTGGGGATATATTTGGGCAGAATATTGGCAAGGCACAAGGCTTGATAGGAGAGAAGAGAAGAGGGAGTGAAGGGGGGGGTTATAGTGGAGGAGAGGAGGGTTTTCATAATATTTTAATCATTAGTTTATTATTTCTTCACAAGAAAAGGAATAGTAAGTATTACATGACCAATAACATTAATAAATGAATGTGAGTTCGATATTTGGGTGCTTACATCACTTGTGATGTTAGAAATTGTGGATTTTCACTATAGTGTATTTATACGGTAAATTAATGTATTTTACTATTCACTACAAATTCAAGTATTTCAGAAAAATCTCAAAAATTAACCCTAACCATTTTTCAACATGTAGAATCCAAAAATGAAGTCCATTTTTCAAAAATAATTTTCTAAATATGATTATTTTAATATTTAATTAAAATCATAATTTATTATCAAAAACCATTCATTTACTTATTCTAAAATATAAGTATATCGTACTTTCAACTTGAATATTATTTATATATTATCATAGGTAATTTTACTATTCATTAGGGTATATCACTATTCATAATGGTATGTTACTATTCATAAGGGTATGTTACTATTCACCAAAATTAAGTTTTTCTTATCGGACTCCAAATAACTTACTAATTGCAACAATGTATGTTAGATTTTCAAAATTCTGAACACATAAGTGAAAAACTTATGTTTAAGGAAACTTAGAAGTTCATTATGTTGTGATTTAATGAAATATTTATAATTAAGGAATTTTCTTTGAAAAACATTGGGTCGTTACAGAAAGAGTATGAAGATGGAGTTAAATAGTTCATAAAGTTTTCAATAGATCATGCATACGACCCTTATCAAATCCTTTATCCATGTTTATGTTGTTGTTATTAAATATAGATTAAATGTTTGACTACTCATTGATTCATGCTCAAATTTACCCAAGAGAAGAATGTAGAACGGTCCTTGTAGTCTAGCTTGGGTTGTCGAATCCTCAGAGACCTAAGAAGTAACCTACAGACATGTACATTCTATGGACTGTTTTTTGATATGAAGTGGCCAACTTGGGTTGATTTTAAATGGGTTTAAAGGATAACTAACAGATTTAAGTGAATTCAATTTAAAAGAATGAGTTGATCCTAGGTTATCGCTCAGGGTGGATTGGATGAAATTATTTTTCAACTATTTCAATTTCTTATATTTGAGATGGGTTAATTTAAGAAGATCAAACAACATTATCACTTACTGGTTTAATACCTACACACATTAATACTAATCACCTATACACTTGAAAGATCAAAGTTTTGAGCACTTCAAGGTAAAATTTTGTATTATCACTTGAAGTGTATGGCCTTAAATTCAACAAGGATGATGGAGTTTAAAAAATCATCAAATAAAAATATCAATTAAAAGAAGTGATTGGAAATTAATAGGGTGATAAATAATATCCAATACATCCCCTTTATACTCCCTTGGATCAACCCATAAGTGGATTATCCCTCCATTTATGTTATGGATTCAATGGAATCGGGAAGTAGACTCATGATGGAGGAATTGAAGAAGTAAAGAAAACAATAAAAATGAAAATGATCACTCCACCATTGTGTGAATAATTTCACAAGTTTTAGTGTGAATAAATTCACACCTTGAGAAAATGGTATCAAAGTGAGATTGAAATAAGAGGATAATAATAACTTTTATTAAGAAACTAAAGTGAATTGAACAACTTACATGTGAAATAAAAACTTGAGACAACAAAATCGCAACAAAAATTACAATAAAAGGGAGCTCAAAAGATGATCAAATCCTTCACCACCACTTCCTTAAATAGGCATATCAGGAAGCATGGGTCAAACTCCCAACAGTACAAAGCATCCCACTTGATTATGGCAGGCCTAGGGTGGTGGAAAATAAGGGAGAGTGGACTTCTTTATCCTTGACTTGAGTGGAATCCAGCTTTAATCCACCGAACAGATGCGTTTTAATAGCCTTCTAGATGGCTGAATTAGAGTGGGATATAGAAGAAGGAAATAGAGCTACCAATGTCTCCTAACCTCCCGTATAATGTGCGACCATTTTTAGTTGTGGATGCTGATATATGGTTAAATTGGTAGGCTGTTTTCTGGGCCGCAGAATCTGGCCCATAATTTCATCTCCAAGTTGGGCCGCCTTAATAACCACCATGGAGGACAAATTAGCACTAGATCCTAAAGAATAATTTGTTCCTATATATTTCTTCTAGAATCCCAAGCAATTTGGGTTTCATTGTGCTTGTATGTTGGGACTCACATTCTCATCAGTGGGATGGTGTCCAATATACCTTCTCCAGAATTGTTTGCATGAAATCCCATTTTGGTGGTCTTCCAATGTGAATCTTCCAACACTCCACAAGTATGAATTGTTCACAATATAATTATAAATCTGAAAGTTAAATATGAAAATAAAATCAGTATCATTGGGTACTTTAAATGTTGTTCAAAAATGTATCACATAATAGTGCATTTTAAGAAGGAATTACAATCATAATGTGAAATGATATTCAAAGTGTAAAATGCACTAAAATGGTATTTATGAATAATAAAGAACATGAATATTATATTTATTAAAAATGAATATTAGCCTCATTTAGTGACTAATCACACCCCCCAACTTGAGTTTTTCTAGTTCCTAGAAAAATATATCTCAACAATATGAAATTTGAATTCTCTTTTCCTAAAACATTTTAATACACAATGATCACCAAAAACCCTTATATAAAAAAATCATGAAACCCATCAAAATATTTTAATAAAAGATATTTTCATAAGCATATCCCAACCCCAAGCTCATTCCTTTTTTCAAATTCATCTCCATATTTCATCCAATATCAATTAAGAGTGATGATGTGTTGTGCATCGCATTAGACATGGGGGGTTCATCTTTATTCAAGAGGGAAATGATGGAAGCGCTAGGTGGAATCACATTTCAATATTAAGATGAGTATTCACTTTTTTTTATTGTATTTTTTTTTGTTTTGTTTTTTTGCAATTTTTCCATGGTAATTGAAATTGCACTCAAAAGAGTCAACCCCTATTGCGAGACTTTGCCGATAACTCCCAGGCTCAAAGACCTTAGGGCACCAAGTGAAGCCCACATAATCAGGCATCATCTCAAGTTAACTCAGTCAAAAACAAATTAAAATTACAAAAAATAAAGATAAAATTACTAACTTTGGGCCATACAACTATGGAATCACGATCCCCAAGTGCCGAAAGCCACGCATTAGGTCATTTCATTGCCCTACATGCAAATTTATTGTTTTTTTTTGTTTTTTTTTTGAATACTCATATTAAAACTAAAATGATCACCAAACCTATGCTATTTATTTGGGTGACCCCATGAACTCAAAATAATACCCCACTATCCAAAGGACATTCATTGTGATATTTTTTTTATTTGGATGAAAATATAAATGATGAAATATCACATTGGACAGCCACACTTTCCAAAATCTATGATCATAAAATTATACATGGATTAAAATCATAATTGAGGAATGCTAAATTATTTGATATTCAGTTTCAAAGTTTTCAATGTGTATTATCATGTACAAAGTTAAAGTAATTTTTCCTTCCATTTACACACATTTTTTTTCAAATCATTTTTTTTCACATAAAAGAAAAAAAATATTTCATCTCCCCCCCAACTTAAAATAACACTGTCCCCAGTATTTAAAGAAAAGAAAATTTAGAAGGGGGTAGAGGTAGAGAATGAGAGTTCAAAAAGTAAATTGAAAATGAGGATCATGGAATGAAGTCACCTGGTGGTTGAAGTTGAAATTCTTGATGCTCCCTTTTAATCCCTTGATCTCAATGTCACTCTGAGAATTCCCTAGTGGGAAAAAAAGAAAAAAAACAAAAAAACGAAAAAAACTATATATATATATATATATATATATATTTATATATATTTATATAATAAAGAAAGTAAAATATAAGTATATATATAAAAATTATAGAATAAGGATGCACAAAAAGTCGTAGGTCAGTGGTAAGCGTGTGCCCCAGTCTCCCTTCGGTCTCGGGTTCGATTCCTCGTGGCTTCGCCGGTCGTGACGGGGTTTTCCCACGACCTATGACGTGTCCCTTTTTTATTTATTAATATATTTTTATTTTTATTTTGTATTTTTATTTTGTATATTTATTTTAACCTACAAACACATAAAAATAAAACGAACAGATGATACATTGTCTTATTTTTAAATTTTTGGGTAAGGTATTACTCAAGGATCACACCACATGACACAGATGAATATGGTGCTCCCCTTTCATACTCATCCATACTCATAATAGAAGAATAGGTCAACAATCTATTTTTTTATTTTTAAATATCAAAATGATTAATTAATTTTATTTTAAAAATAAAGATAATTACAAAAATTATTGGAAACATGAAAACCACAGGTTTCCTCCCGTGCAACACTTTTGTTTAATGTCATTAGCTCGACATGGATCCTAAATCTATCAATTTTTTCCCGGTTCATAGGTTGGCTCGGTTAAAACAACCTCTATTTCCTGTTTATTTAATGATTCAATGAATGGTTTTAACCAATGACCATTGACCTTAAAAATGTGACCACTAGTGGGATCTTGAATCTTTACTACCCCATGGGGGTACACATGATGCACTATGAAAGGACCTGACCATCTAGACCTTAACTTTCCAATGTGTAAATGAAGTTTTGACCTATACAAGAGCATGAATTTTCCTGGTTCAAAATGTTTGACTTTGATATTCCTAGATTGGTAGGCTTTAACTCTAGCTTTATTGATCCTTTAATTTTCATAAGCCTCCATCATTAGTTCCTCAATTTCATTGAGATCTAATTTTCTTTTTGTTCCGACCAATGATAGGTCATAATTTATTTTCTTAATTTCCAAAAAATCCTTATGATCAATTTCAACAGGTAAATTTCATGCTTTTCCATAAACCAACCTATATGGTGACATTCCTAGGATGGTTTTTTATGTTGTACGATATTCCCAAAGAGCATCCAAGAGTTTCTTAGACCAATCTTTCCTAGAAGGATTGACAATTTTTTCAAGAATATTCTTAATCTCTCTATTTGCTAACTCATCTTGACCATTGGTTTGAGGATGGTACGCAGTGGAAACTTTATGAGAAATCCCATACTTAGACATGAGTGAAGAGAATAGACAGTTGTGGAAATGGGTTCCTCGATCACTGATTATATCCCTAGGAATTCCAAATCGAGAAAATATGTGCTCTTTTAGAAATTGGATCACAACATGATGGTCATTAGACTTGGTGGGAATGGCTTATACCCATTTTGAGACATAATCAACAGCTAATAGGATGTAGATGTATCCCCTAGAGTTTGGGAAAGGAACCATGAAGTCTATTCCCCAGTAGTCAAAGATTTCAATCACTAAGATGGGAGTGAGTGGAATTTGATTCCTTTTTGTGATTGAACCTACTTTTTGACACTTAGGACAACTCTGAAAAAAAAATTATGAGTCCCTTGAGAGGTTGGGCTAGAAGAGACCACACTAAATAACCTTATCATAAGTTTTATTAGAGGAAAAGTGACCTTCACATGCCTCACTATGACAGAATTTAAGGATGGACTCTTGTTCAGATTCTTAGACACACCTCCTAATCACTTGGTTAGGGAAGAACTTATAGAGGTATGGATCATCAAACACATAGTGCCTAACATAATAAAGTAATTTCCTTTGAGCTTGAGTCCCTAAGAATTTTGGAATGACTCCTGTAGCTAAGAAATTGGCTATGTCGTCATACCAAGGGAAATCATTCACAGAGTAAAGGTATTCATCAGGAAATGAATCAGACACAGAAAGGTGATTTGAGTTGTCTTTTAATTTCATCCTAGAGAGGTGATCAACTACAAAATTTTAAACTCCCTTTTTATCCTTTATTTTGAGGTCAAATTATTGTAAGAGAAGGACCCACCTAATCAGTCTAGACTTAGAATATTGTTTTTGGAAGAGGTATTTTAGTGCAGAATGGTCAGTGAACACAGTGATGGGGGATCCTAAGAGGTAGGACCTAAACTTATCTAAGGAAAACACAATATCAAGTAACTTCTTTTCAGTGGTGGTGTAGTTGATTTGGGAATCATTTAAGGATTTTCTTTCATAAGCAATGACATAAGGAGTTTTATCACAACTTTTTCCTAACATAGCTCCTACAACAAAGTCACTGACATCACGCATAATTTCGAAAGGAAAGTTCCAATTTGGAGATTTCATAATGGGAGGAGAGGTGAGAGAGGATTTGAGGGTTGAGAATGAACCCTGACAGCTTTCTGTCCAAACAAATGGAGCATCCTTTACTAGGAGAGAACAAAGGGGGTGAGAGATTGAACAAAATTCCTTGAGGAATCTTCTATAGAAACCAGCATGTCCTAGGAAATACCTCACTTCCTTGACAGTTTTGGGTGATGGAAGGTGACGAATGATGTCATCCTTGGCTTTATCAACTTCAATCCCCCTACTCGAGACTAGATGGCCAAAGACTAGTCCCTATTTAACCATGAAATGACATTTTTCCCAGTTTAGGACCAGATTATTTTCTTCACATCTTGACAAGACTCTCTCTATATTCCACAGACATCCCTCAAATGTATCCCCAAACACAGAGAAGTCATCCATGAATACCTCTTGAAAATTTGCTACCATGTCTGAGAAGATTCCTATCATGCACTGCTAGAAGGTTCCAGGGGCATTGCATAACCTGAAGGGAATGTGTTTGAAATCAAAGGTTCGGAATGGACATGTGAATGTAGTCTTCCCTTGATCCTCTAAGGAGACCTCAATTTGATTATACCCTAAGTACCCATCTAAGAAACAGTATAAGGCATGACCTGCCACTCTCTCAAGTACATGGTCAATAAATGGTAAGGGTAAATGGTCCTTCTTGGTAAATTAGTTTATCTTCCTATAGTCGATGCAGACTCACCAGCCACTACTCACCCTTGTTGGAAGAATCTCTCCATCCTCATTGGTTATCACTTTTATTCTAGCCTTTTTTGGAACCACTTGGATTGGTCTCACCCATTCACTCTCAACTATGGGATAGATGATACCATCTTTTAACAATTTTAGAAGTTATTTTCTCACTACTTCCATGAGATTAGGATTGAGTCGCTGTTGGGGTTGACGACATGGCTTTGAATCAGATTCAGAACAATTCTATGAGTCCCGATAAGTGGGCTAATCCCAAGAATATCAGACAAGGTTCAACCAATGGCTTTCTTATGTTTCCTAAGGGCATCTAGAAGCATCCTTTCGTGATTGGATTCAAGAGTAGAAGAAATGAAAATAGGATGTGTTTGATTTTCCCCTAGGAAGGCATACTTGAGTGCAGCAGGAAGTTCCTTCAATTAAAGATCAGGTTGGTTTAGAATTTCAGCAGAAGATTGGGACATTATATCAAGATCAATTTTGTTTCCTATAGTTTTAGATAGGATTGATTCCTCACATGTATAAGGTTCAGCTACTAGATTGGCATGATCAGATTTAGGGAAGGAAGTTGGAGTGGTCTTTATGAAAGTGGTTTCCTGAAAGGTTTCACTGATTGTTGGACCTAAGACTTCATCATAAGAGAAATTTGAAAATGATTCAAGCCAAGGAGATAAACTTCCTTCATGTGAACAAAGGAAATCAATCTCATCATGACTTAACCATCCATTAAATATTCCTTGTTGTTCTATGGATTCATTATCAATTCTCCCTATCATGTTTACTTCATGAATGTCCTCTTCATTCCCTATTTGTGAGCTTGAATTATAGATGTTCAAGTCTAGACTCATGTTTCCAAAGGTTATGGTCATGTTCCCATTTCAGACTCGGATAATAGAGTTGATTTTTGCAAAGAAGGGATGACCAAGGATGATTGGGGTTTGTTCCTTATTTCCTAAGTTTGGATGGTTGTCAAGGACAATGAATTCAGTAGGGTAGATAAAGTTTTCAACCTTTACCAGAATTTCCTTTAAAATCCCCTTTGGAACCCTAATGCTACGATCAGCAAGTTGAAGTGTGACAGATGTGTTTTGGAGCTCTTCTAGGCTTAACTGGCAGTACACAGATAGGGAATGAGATTGACACTAGCACCTGGGTCACACAAGGACTTGAAAATTTTGCTCTCTCCTAGTTCAACATTGATTTAAGGGCAACATGGGTCTTTAAACTTAGTAGGAATGGTCCCTTGAATGGTGGTACTCACATTAGCTACCAAAAGGACTTGGTTTTTATGTGAAAATTTTATTTTAAAAGTGCACAATTCCTTAAGTTACTTTGATTACGAAGGTATGGTTTTCATTGTATCGAGAAGGGGAATGTTCAACTTGACTTGTGAGAATACTTCCCTCAATGTTTCATTCAATTCAGGCTTGGTTTTCCCCCTCATGTGTTGAGGAAATAGTGCAGGTTGTGGGGTTTTTTGTTGAAGAGTTGTTTCTCTGAAAATTTTATCATGTTTTTCAGTTTGATCATTTGGTTCATTTTAATTTTCATTCAATTTTGAATCTTTATGTGGGTTCTGAATTATTTGTTCATGTTTCTCAATTGATTTCCCACTTCTTAAAATAGTCACATCCTTTAGTTGTTCATGAGTTGTTTGAGTGCAACTCGACTCTCTAATTAAATTTGAGGATGGTACCACCTGAGTAGGCATGGGTACCTTTCCAGTTTTGATGGTTTTAAGTTCTTGTTTAAGGGAATAGACTTCCGAGTTCATCCTCTCCATTTGTTTGTACAGTTGTTATAGTAGGCTTTGTGGAACAGTTTGGGTTGGTGCTTGAGAAGATTGGTTTATCCCAGGGGGATATTTTGGAGGAGAGATGGTTTGTTGAAAATAGACCGGTGGCTATTGGTATTGGATAGGTTGGATTTGGAACTGATTATGGGATTGGTAGTTCTGATGGGGGTAAGGATTTTTTCCTTGTGGTTGGCTAGGTTGTTGGTTATCTTTCCAACGGAAGCCTGGGTGGTCATTATACCTTAGGTTGAAGTTGTTTTGGTATTGAGGCTTTTGAAAGTTCAAATAATTTACTTCTACTGGGGTTCCTCCTAAAAGAACATCCTTGATAGATGGAATGGTTGGGAAGTTGTCTATCTTATGGTCATGTTTGTCACAAATTGTGAAAACAAGTTCTACAGTTTGGATTTCATGGACTTTCCTAAGTTCTATATCTTCAACCTTTCGAGAGAGTGTTGCGAGTTTAGCCCTAAGGCTTTCCTATTCTCTAAGTGTATGAATTCCAATAGTTCTTTGTGGTTTTTCAGAATAAGGTGAAGTTCCTCATGTTTGTTTTTATTCAGAAAGGATTTCTAGATACTCGTAAGCATCTTTTGGGGCTTTGTTTTTAAAGGTTCCATTACACATCATGTCAATGAATTGTTTGTTCCCCAGGCCCAACCATTCATGGAAAATTCTCACTTGTTCTGGGATTGAAAATACATGGTGAGGTACCATGTTGAATGTGTATTTGAACCTTTCCCATATTTCATAAAATGACTCTCCATTTTTTTCAAAAAAGTTTTGGATACCCTTTTTAAGTGCAATTGTTTTGTGGTGGGGAAAGTATTTTTTTTTAGAATTCTCTTTGTAATTGGTCCCAAGAGTTTATGGATGATGGTCTCAAATTTTTTAGCCAATTTTTAACTCGATCCTTTAAATAAAAAGGAAATATCCTCATCTTAGTTGATTCTAGTTGATGTGGGGGACACATGGTTTTAACAATGTCATTTAACTCCTTAATGTGAAGGTAGGGCATCTCAGACTCCATTCCATGGAATGTAGGAAGATTGTTTAGGACATGGGGTTTAAATATGTAGTTGGAATATCCTAGGGAATTATGTCTAATGCATTAGGGGGTATTGTTCTAGGTATGTGTGAGGTAGTTATTCATGGTTTGATCAACTGCATTCCCCAAGTTTGGGGCTGCCTCATTTGGGTTTCCATTTTGGTTCCCACCCGGGTTTATGAGTTGGTTTCTTTGAAGACATTCCATTGAAATGGGATCAATTTTTGACTCAGGGGTATTAGGAATATTAGTATCTAATGGAAAGAGTTAACTTGGTGTACTTGACTCCCCCACCCTAGGACTATTCGCCCTAACTAGACGGTTCGATTAATCACGAGTGTAGGCAGACATGCGCCAAAAGAAAAAAATGAGAAAGGGAAAAGATAAGAGAATTTGGATGAGAATATAATAAATGGGGGAGAATAGAATGGGTGTTGATATGACTTACTTGGGTCCCCGGAAATGGCACAAAAATTTGATTCACGCTCAAATTTACCCAAGAGAAGAAGGTAGAACGGTCCTTGTAGTCTAGCTTGGGTTGTCGAATCCTCAGAGACCTAAGAAGTAACCTACAGACACATACATTATATGGGATATTTTTGGATATGAAGTGGCCAACTTAGGTTGATTTTAGATGGGTTTAAAGGATTACTAGTAGATTTAATTGAATTCAATTTAAAATAATGAGTTGATCCTAGGTTATCGCTCGGGGTGGATTGGATGAAATTATTTTTCAACTATTTCAATTTCTTATATTTGAGATGGGTTAATTTAAGAAGATCAAAAGACATCCTCACTTACTGGTTTAATACCTACACACTTTAATACTAATCACCTATACACTTGAAGGATCAAATTTTTGAGAACATCAAGGTAAAGGTTCGTATTAGCACTTGAAGTGTGTTGCCTTAAATTCAACAAGGACGATGGAGTTTAAAAAATAATCAAATAAAAATCTCAATTAAAAGAAGTGATTAGAAATTAATAGGGTGATAAATAACATCCAATACATCCCCTTTCTACTCCCTTGTATCAAACCATAAGTGTATTATCCCTCCATTTATGCTATGGTTTCAATGGAAGCAGGAAGTAGACTCATGAGGGGGGAATTGAAGAAGTAAAGAAAACAATAAAAAAGAAAATGATCACTCCACCGTTGTGTGAATAATTTCACAAGGTTTGGTGTGAATAAATTCACACCTTCAGGAAACAGTATCAAAGTGAGATTTAGAACAACTAAATAAGAGGATAAGAAGAACTTTTATTAAGAAACTAAAGTAAAATGAACAACTTACATATGAAAGACAAATTTGAGACAACAAAATCGCAGCATAACATTACAATGAAAGGAAGCTCAAAAGATGATCAACTACTTCACCACAACTACCTTAAATAATCATCTCAGGAGACATGGGTCTAACTCCTAATATTACAAAGTATCCCACTTGATTATGGTAGGCCTAGGGTGGTGGAAAGTAAGGGAGAGTGGACTTCTTTATCCTTGACCCGAGGTGGCAGCCAGCTTTCATCCACCGAACAGACGTGTCTTAATGGCCTTTTATATGGATGAATTATAGTGGGCCATAAAATAAGTAAATGTATCACCGGATTTATCCTAACCTCCTATAAAATTTGGACCCATTTGTAGTTGTGGATGCCGAGATATGGTTATATTGGTAGGCTGTTTTCTGGGCCGCAGAATCTAGCCCAGAATTTTATCTCCAAATTGGTCTTCCTTAATAACAACCATGGTGGCAGAATTAGCACTGGCTCCTGAATAATTATTTGTTCCTATATATGTCTTCTAGCATCCCACGAAATTTGGGATTCATTGGGATTCTATTTTGGGCCCCACATTCTCATCAGTGGGATGGTGTCCAATCTGACTTCTCCAAAAAAATTTGCATGAAATCCCATTTTGGTGGTCTTCCAATGTGAATCTTCCAACACTCCACAAGTATGAATTGTTCCCAATATAATTATAAACCTGAAAATTAAATATTAAAATAAAATCAAGATCATTTGGTACTTTAAATGATGTTAAAAAATGTATCATATAATAGTTCATTTTAAGAAAGAATTACAATCATAATGTGAAATGATGTTCAAAGTGTAAAATGCACTAAAATGGTGTTTATGAATAATAAAGCACATGAATATTATATATATTAACAATTAATATTAGCCTCATTTATTGGCTAATCACTCATGTATAAAATGTCTTCTACACATGATGATGTTACCAATACTAAGGAAGAATAGATTGTTGATGCTGAAACTGGAGAATTATTAGAGGATCAACAACATGTTTATGAAAAAAACAAGAATGACACAACATCATAATGTTGAATAAAATTATCAAGTCAATAATTAAGGGATAAAATTTTAGGTTTTTTGGAATCAACTAGGCCAACCTATTGACCCCAACAATTCAATGTTCATTAGTTATATTGGGGTCAAAATGAGGATGAATGTGCCAATTAATATTGAATCTCGGCACCATGTCTAGACCGTAATGAAGGGAACCCTTTGAAAATATATAATAGTAATGTTAGTATATAACTTCTCTATTTTATTTAAAAAAATTATAATTAAAAATTGATTTATTTTTCATTATGTGAAATCCCAAACACATATTCTACTTTAGGGGTTCCCCGAGCCTGGTGGGACACATGGCCTCAAGCGCATCTCCCTGAATGATAGAGGCTACCGGATAGCAATGAGGGCCTAGGTTGTGTTCGTGGGGATACTACTCCTTCATTACCATAGTGTAGCATATTAGATACACATAACATAGGTAAATATCATAATCAAGATAAGTAAACAGTGGAAGTAGATAAACAGAATAGATAAACAAGGGATAATAATAACTATATAACTGAAACAACATTCAACAATACAACAACAAATGATGATATAATGTCATGTAACTATAAAACTATAAAAACATGGATACAAGACAATAGGAATAACATGTTTCAC
>CAUJRU010002325.1:0-82528 GCA_963277665.1 Viscum album
TTCCATCATCGCTCTTATCATGTTGTTGTTGCAATGGAAATTCCAAATGATAATTCATCTAAGTGTATCCAAACATGCTCTATGAATCACCCGACGATGATTTTGAATCTCTGGGTGCTCACTACTACAATAAAGCCTTTTAGAGACCGCTAAAGGTCTTTAGCAGTCGCAGTTGCTCGGTTGGTATTAACCAACATCGACTACCATTAGCGGTCTCTAAAACTCCTTTAAAAAACACCAAATATAATGTGCCCAAGACACGGGAGGGGTGTGAGGACGAATGCGAGGGGACAGGGGCTAGGGTGAGGGGTGACCTGAAGTTATGACCGTCGACCATGACAGATCTACGGCAGCCGAAGGGAGGGGTGGGCACGACTTCAAGGGGTTCATGGTAGGTGGTCAAACAACGAGGGTCGATGGGTTCGACGACGAGTGCTGCAAAGGCGACCATAGGCCATGGGAGGTGGCGATGGGCGAGAACAAGGGTGGCAGGGCGACGGCGGGGGTGACAGCTGCTTCGACGGGAAGTTGCAGTGGTGCTTTTCAGGGAGACAATGGTGAGAGTGGGAAAAATCCTGTGGATTTTATTTCGATATTAGCGACCGCCATTAGCGGTCGCCACTACTATCAATAACAACCGCCAATGGCGGACACCCGTTTCCCTAGGCGCAAAAGCGTATTTCTCTAGTAGTGGCTAGGGCTATACAGATAAGTACTTTACGTCATTCATTTTTCATCACAACAAGGGTCTCAACGATGTAAACAACCCATCAAATGGACACACGATTTGAAAGTTACAACCATTTTTATAAAAAGGTATGACTCGAGTTCGGCCCGAGTCCGACCCGTCCCGTCGGACACGGCCCAACCCAACCCGACCTGGTTTGGCTGCCCAACCCGGTGCGGCCCAGCTCCGCCTTATCCGGCCCATGCTGCGGGCCGGTTCGCTGCACCGCACGCGGTCCGCCCCGAACGCGTGCCTCCCGTGCTGAAGTGGTGTCATGTCGTGTTCCACGCGACCGGCCCGCCGCAGCACCTGCCCCGTAGCTTCGCCGTCGCGGGTTCCTCCAACGCGCCACCGAGCCCTGACTTAGCTCACCGCTGCGTACACAGTCAACGTCGCGACCCCCTGCCGCGCTCCGCCGTCGCGGCCTCAGGGGAATTCCAGGGTTATGGTGATAACTTTGGATTCTTGACAATATACAACATTTAAAAGAAAACTAACGCTGCGTCAAAATAAAATATTTTTATTAAATATTTTAATAACGTTTGCGTCCAAAAACTAACTTTCACAGTCGACCCGAGCCGGTTGATGTTAGGCCCCGCTTAAGGTAAAGTTACTGTTCTGAACGCCATAGTGTCTTCAGATTTCCGATCCAAACACCTGTTTAAGAGTTATTCTAGTTTTTAAAGAAAAACTGCTTGCGTGCTTTATTAAAAACTGAATATTACTCAACGAATTGTTCCAGGCATATAAGGCTTCAGAATCACACGTCGTCTCAGCGCCCGGTCTCAGAATTTTCTTAATTAATTTATAAAAATAAAACCAAAGAAAATATGAGTCATTACACTTAGTGTATGACTCACTGATCCCTTTCTCAGTGACATTAATTGAACTTATCTAAAGTCCAAGATCTGCGTCTAACAACATGTCAAGACACTCATACAGAAAGAAGTTGATATTGCAACAACAATAACCTTCCTACAAATATTAATGTGTAATATAATCTCTTTGTCAACTGATATATCATCAACCAGAATGCATACATATGTCATCACCCTATACGCATGATGAATCTTTCTTTGACTTTATGAAATGAACTCGTCGGTGAACTACCGTGATCATGGATTTAATCAAATAGATATCTTTCAATCAAATGGTTAGGGATATCTTATTCCATATATGGAAGAGACAAATATTTTATTGACTCATTCAATTAATGTCATATCAATTATGATGCACCAAACATATGTCACCTCACTGTGAGCATATGTCATTACAGCTTTCTTCTATACATCAATGTATAGGAATATCCAATCTAAGGACCAATATAAACATTCTCAGATAGGAATATCCATTGACACATAAACATGTAGAATTCTTGTTACCGGGTTTGTCCTCATGACCTCCCTGCTCAGAGATCACCAAGTGAGAACTTAATGAGAAGAAATCTCAATGTATTATGAGTCTGAAACACCTGATAGTCAAACATCATTCATGTACTATTAAACATGTGTTTTCTAGATCATACAACATATGTTTAAGAATATTTTCATAACATTTATAGGTTCTCATTATAGCGGGGAACTGTAATAATCTTTCGATATGAAAAATATTTTAAGGTCGTTATCACATTAATGTTATGTATACAAATAATAATTATTTGATAAGATATTTATTAACATTCTAGTAATAAAAAATACAAAGTTGGTTGGTTTCAGAAAACCAACTCCAACAAACTCCCACTTACATTAAAGCCAACTAATAACAAGTTTTAATTCACTAGCTCTCACATGAAATTCATGCTTCTGTTGTGATAAGGCTTGACTCAACAAGTCTTCCACATTCTCTTTTATGACTACTCCGCTTATTGCAACTCCATCCTTGTGAGAAAATCCCTCAAGAGATGACACTTTCAAAGTATATGCTTCGTCTGTTAATGTGACATGAGATCCTTGGATAAAACCACTGATGCAGAACTATCACAATATAGAGTTATAAAATCTTTACAGCTAGGTAAAACACCAAGTTCCTGGATGTTGATTTGTATTCATACTACTTTTTAGCTACATAAGAACCCACAATATACTTGGACTCTGTTGTAGAATCTGCGACCTCTGGCTACTGAAAACTCTTCCAATCCACAACTCCTCCATTAAGGGAAAACATCTATTATGATTTTGATTTATAGTCATTCTAATTGGTTTGAAAACTAGCATCTATGTATCCCCTCACAGCTGGTTCCTCGTCTGCTTCATAATCCAGGAATGTATCATTTTTATGCTTTAGGTGCTTTAGGATAATTTTTGCAGCCAACCAACGTGGCTCTCATGGGTCTTCTTGATGTCTGTCTAACATACTCAAGTTGTAGGAAACATTAATCATGGTACATAACATGACATAGATAATAAATCCAATCATAGAATCGTAAGGGATTCTACTAATTCTTTCTCAATCCTCTTATATCTAAGGACACATTTTTTAGAGAGATGTATGCTATGTGACATTGGAAATAATCCTTTCTTGGATTGTTCCATATTGAATCTCTTTAATACCTTGTCAATATATGTACCTTGACTTAGTCTAAGAAGTCGCTTAGATTTATCTTGATGGATCGTAATCCCTTGAATGTAGGCAGCTTCACCTAAGTATTTCATGGATAAGAATTTTTTTAACCATTTATTAACTGATTACAAGACTCATATCTCATTCCCCAACAGTAATATATCATCAAAATATACTACAAGGAAAACTACTCCACTACCACTATACCTCTTGTAGACATAAGGTTCACATTCATTATTTATTTACCCAAATTCTCATATGGATTTTTCAAAATTAATTTCCCATGATCTTGATTCTTTCTTCAACCCATAAATTGATATTTATAACTTGCACACCTTATTAGAATCTTTTAGTATCATGAACCCTTCTGGTTGTGTCATATAAATATCCTTCACAAGGTTTCCATTAAGGAAGGTCGTCTTAACAACCATTTTCTAAATCTCATAATCATGGTAAAATGGTATGGAAACTAAAATTATAATGGATTTAAATAAAGAAACTGGTGAAAAGATTTTATCACAGTCTATGCCTTGACATGATTAAACCCTTTATTGACTAGTAATGCTTTATAGGCACTGAATTTACCATCCATGTATGATTTCTACTTGAACACCCATTTTCACCCAACAAACTTTACATCAACCAAGGGATTTACCAAAACCCAAACTTGGTTTTGGTATATTGAATCCATTTCAGAGTTCTTGGATTCTTTCCAGTTTGTAACTTCTGAGATATTTATTACTTCCTTATAGGATGGAGATTCATTGTTTTCAACTAATAATTTGTTACCTTCTTTAGTGATAAGAAAACCTTATCTCTCTAATTCAAAAACCTCCCTAGTGATCCTACGTAGTGCATGTGTCTCAGAAACAAATTCTCTCACTGGGTCTTTTGGATTATGTTCCTGTGTCCACTCTTGTATATCTTGAACCTTGACTTTATTTAAGTCTCTATTTTTCCAACTACCTCCTTTGGATATGTACACTCTTTATAGAAACATGGTGTGTCATACCACAATTATCCTTTTATCTAAGGGATCATATAAGCTATATCCTCTTGTCACTTTATGATACACTATAAATGAAGTTCCCAAGCCAATTAAAGTACCACTGATATGGGGGTGAATCAGTGGTACATGTTTTTACAAATTCTTCTTGTATTAAGTCTATGTGATTTTTTGTGGTCTTGATCCACTCTGTATGAACACTCCCTCACCTCACATGTAACATTAATGAAAGAATGCACAACACACAAAGATTTTCTTACAAGGTTCAACCTCAATGTGAGAGCCTACTCATTTCTAGGTTGGATTTGAGATTCAATACCTAGATTATCTCTATAATAAAAGTGATTACAAGAGAAGGGAAGTTATCTTCCTTTACTCTAGCTTGGATGTCTATAACTAGTAAAACATAAGGGTGGTATTCATACTTGAACTTTGCACAAAAACATGAATAATTGGGCATTGATTATAATAAAACCACCAGTTTTTACGATAATGTCCTCTCCCTTGAATTTGAATAAGATATTCAATACTCTTTAGGATTTAAGAATATCTAATAATAAGATATCACTACTAGAAATTAGATCTTTACCAACGCTTCTATACCAACGGTTTGTAAAAACTGTTGGTATAGGTCCCCTTTCCCAACGGTTTGGCCAAACTGTTGGGAAAGGCCCCCCAAATTGGCCACTTTTCCCAACGGTTTGGACAAACCGTTGGGAAAGGTAGACCTATCCCAATGGTTTGGCCAAACCATTGGGAAAGGTAGACCTATCCCAACGGTTTGGCCAAACCGTTGGGAAAGGTCCCCAAATATGCCACCTTTCCCAACGGTTTGGCCAAACTGTTGGGAAAAGTCTACCTTCCCAACGGTTTGGCCAAACCATTGGGAAAAGTGGCCCAAAATTCAACATGCTACACAGAATCAAAATCTCAACCAAAGACCTATACCAACGGTTTTAACAACCGTTGGTATAGGTACTTTCATTTTTTATCAGACCTTCGTACCGAGAACATTATATAAATCAAAATTTAAAATATTTATGAGAATACATATATATATTTATGTAATTATGATCACAAAAGTCATGTTAGGTTAGTGGTTGAGTCGTTCAATGATAAACGAGGGGTCCTTGGATCAAATCCCAGCGGATGTTTTATTTTTGTAATTTATATACCAACGGTTCCATTACCGTTGGTATAGATTTCATATTACCTATACCAACGGTTTCCAAAACCGTTGGCATAGGTCTATACCAATGGTTTTTGGAAAACCGTTGGTATAGACCTATCCCAACGGCTTACTTGGCTACGGTTCTCCAAACCGTTGGTATAAGCTATACCAACGGTTTGGAGGCCTATACCAACGGTTCCAAACTGTTGGTAAAGGTTCGTTTTCCAGTAGTGTATTCTTATAATAGGTCTATGATTTCCAAATAAATATCATAACAAAAATATGTAGGCCAGACCTCCCTTCTCATGAATTTAGAATGATCAAATCATGTATGAGAGCATGCATGCACAAGATGGTCATTTTCCTCTTCAGTATCAAACCCTAAAATGATCAATAATCATATCTACTTGCCTCAATACAGGTAGAAATCACAAATGTAGCATAGGTCAATGTTCTTTTGATTTTTCTCTCTTTGATATAACAAATCTTCTATTTAGAAAAGTATCAGGACTCTTCTCAATTATTGAAAAAAAAATTCATCTTCATTTCACCCTTTTATATCCACATAGAGTTTCATGAATAATGTTTCCATATTTTGAATATGGAAATATTACATAATTCTTAGTTGTTCAATCACCTCAAATTCAAATCAGTCAACAGAATTCCTAATTTCATTTTCTCATTGAAATTCATTTAATACTAGTTAATAATATCCATTTAAACTTCCAAAAGACTTGATATATTTTACTCCTTAAAAAACTCCACAAATCTTATTGGAATTTTAAATTCTTAGACATTGGTATGAAGGTTCACATGCAAAGAGACTAACAACATGACAACTCAACTCACGGTGCAATAGGCATTGATCTCACAGAGTAGCCTCGACTGATTCTCCATACTCAATTTGAATTACAGCCCATTTGATTCATTGTGATGTTTGAAACAATAAGGAACATATCATTCATCATTTTCTTCATAATTCTCAATTTCGGATTCTCAGTTTTTTTTTAAAAACATTAGATATCTTATGAAATCCCTATATATCTTAAGGAGTTTCGAGATATCTTAAGAAGTCTACAAATATCTTATGAAGTCACAGAATCGTCTTATGGAGTCAAAAGTGTCTTGAGAACTTTTTAGACGTATCTTCCAAAGTCTCAAGAGTAGCTTAATAACTCAACACATATCTTATGAAGTTCAGTAGAATTATCCTATGAAATTTTCCTTTTCCAATTTTTCATATTTGATAAGTCTTGGTTTTTTTCAAATCCATAAGTCTTAGTAAGTTCTATGGCTTTCAGTGAAACTATTATGGTTTTTAGAAAATTCAATTCCAATAAACATAGAAGTATTATAGTTTTGATAATTGTATTATGAACTCTCTTCAAAGTATTAAGAAATCACCCAAAGTCTTACGAGACCATCTCAAAGTCTTACAAACTCAGACTTATCCATTTTTCCATCTCCAACCACCAAAGTCTTATATAATTTTAAAGACCTATCCATTTTTCATGTTCCAATATAGAAATTATGGAATTTTACATATATAAGATCAGAACTCATAGAACTTTCCCTATCACCTTCAAATCATATCAACTAAGTTCAGGCCAAATAAAAAACATTCAAGCACTTTAAAACACATCCCTAACCACCTCCTTTGATCTTCATTAATAGTTTAAAATAAATATACTATTCTTATAATAATTCTATTGGGTTCTCTAATCCACCCTTTGGATTTGTTGTCAACATTAACAACTTACTTCTAAGAAGCACCAAATCACAACCTATCTCACATGAGATGTGTCTTGACACCACACTATAGATCAATGTAGTATTTTTGATAGGATTATATTCCTCGATGATAATTAATGTCTATCCAAGTAATTAGAATTCTCTCCCATCCAATCAAGGCACTCAACTCTTAAATAAATCCCTATTTTCATAATAAAACCCATTTTCACCAAAAAAAATCCATTTCAATGAACGACCCATAGGGGTCAAAAAGAACATGTAGCAATTAAAAAATTAGAAACACTTCCATAGATTCACCAAATTTAAGAATGATGGAAACCTATCTGCCTTTGATAATGGAGATTGAGAAACCATGAACTGGCCTTTGAAAAAAAAGAACACTAAGAAACTATAAAGAATCGATAGAAAACACCAATCAATCATGAACATTAAACATAAATGCAACCAAAATATCTGTGACCAAAGGTAATGAAGAAGCAGAAAGACCTCTTACTAGGGATATGAGGTGCAACCACCATAGGAATAAAACATCGAACAAAGCGATCCAGAAGGAGGAGGGTTTCCCAAAATCGTCCAAAATCATTATAGGGTTTGAGAGGGAAGCTTGAACACTAAATGAAAAGAGAATCATACATGAAATATGTTTAAAACCATTGGTCCTAATAAATTCATGTTGTGAATCCCTTCCTCGGTGTGAAAATCCACTTATTAAAAATATGGTAAAAAAAGCATCGCCTCAGATTAAATTAAATCCCGATCGACTTTTTCACAACATGTAAATATTTCATGGCTTGTAAACTTTTCACACCATGAATGAGATTCATATAAATATCCCTACAACATATTCACATCGTGTAACCCATTCATGATGTGAATGTGTCTAGCAAGAAGTACCCAGTCTAATTTTCTATAAAAAAGCCTCCAAACCAAAACTTAAGGCTCTCTAATCCTAAAGAGAACCTTCTAAATCCATTTACATATTTATACTTGGAATCCATTAATTAAAAAAAACATTCATTCCTAAAATTTAGATCATTTCCCCTAGAAAAGGTTCTCCATTCCCGAGAAGCTCATAATGAACCCAAACAAAAAGGGAAACCATAAACAAAAGACAAGTCATACCTATAGAAAGGTAACAAGGTGTTATAATCTCCCCACCATAAATTTTTTTATCCCTAAAAAGTCCTCAAGATCTTAGACTTGTAAAAAGTGAAGGCCACTGCTACCTCATCAATAATTCCTACTCCCACGTCTCATGGTTCTCTCGTATGCACTGCCACAATACATAGAACAAATGAATTATTTTACCATGTAGCACCTTCTCTCAACGATCCATAATATGATATAGTTGCACAACCACGATAATGTCGGACTCAATATCAACATCCTCTTATTCAATCACATGGGAAGGATCTGGTCGATACCTCATGAACTGGAAAACATGAAACATTTCATGGATGGAATTCAAATGAGTGGGTAAGCCAATATGCCACCTTTCCTAGTTGTCTAATGATCTCAAAGGGGCCCAAAAACCTCACTACCAACTTACCCTACTTACCTAACTGATGATGTCCCAAGCGAGGCGAAACTCTAAAAAAGACCTGATCACCAACATCAAACTCCAAAGACCAATGAAGACCATCCACATAAGATTTATGATGACTATGTGCCATGATCAATCTCTTCTAGATCAACTACACCCTCTCCATCGTCTCCAGAACAAGACTCTTCCTAACCAAGGATTTCTCTCCCAACTCTTCCCAGCAAAAGATATATCAACATGGCCACCCATATAAAGCCTCGAAGGGTGCCATTATAATCAAGGCTTGATAACTATTGTTATAGGAAAACTCAACTAAAGGAAAATTCTTTTCCCAAGAATTACTAAAATCAAGTACACAAGACCAAAGCATATCCTCAAGAACCTAGATAGCTCACTATATTTGTTCATCCATCTGCAGATGATATATTGTGATCAATTAAAATTGGGAACTCATCACCTCCTTCAAAACTTTCCAAAACCTAAATGTGAACCTTGAGTACCTATCAGAAACAACCATAGAGAGAACCCCATGAATTCTCAAAATATCACATAGATACAATTCCCCAAGCTATTCCACCTTCACTATCTCCTTGATAGATAGAAAATGCATTGATTTCATGAGTCGATCAATGATCACCCAAATCAAATCCTTCCCACTAGGATTCTATGGTAAACCAATAATGAAATACATGTAAATATCATCCCATTTCCATACTAGAATGGGTAAGGGTTTCAAAAAACCAGCAAGCCTCTAGTATTTCTCCTTAATTCTCTAACAAGTAAGACATCGCGATACAAAATCTACAATCGACCGTCTCATCCCCGGAAACCAATACTGATGTCTCATATCATGATACATCTTGGTATCACATAGGTGTACAAACCAACAAGAATAGTGCCCACTATCTATCAAATCCCAACTTAGGAAAAAATGAATAACTAACCTGTTTTGAAAACATAAAGCACCATTGGGAGACCAAGACCACTCACCTGATATCTTCCCATCATAAAGGATTTTATTAAAGACCTATAACTTGGAGTCAGACATCTATTTGAGCTGAACCCACTCATCAAATGATGAGTCAGCCTTCATTGAATTTAGACATACCCTCCCACCATCTTCTTCTATTCCTAGTATTATCTTAGTAAAAAAATTCATCAAGGGCCACTCTTCCATAATTCCTTCACTTCTTATGTCAGTAATTTTTTTCTCAGCACATTAGTGACCACATTCCCTTTCCCAGGAGTATATGCAATGTAAAAATAAAAAGTCCTAAGATACTCCACCTAGTGTATCTATTTCAAGTTCATACCCATCCAAGTAAAAATATATTTCATGATCTTATGATTAGAATACACTATAAACTATTCTTCAAAGATGTAGTGATGCCACATTTTGAGTGCATGCATAACCACTGCCAACTCATGATCGTGTGTAGGGTGGTTCTTCTCATGAGGGTTTAACTATAGAGAGACATGGTCCACCACCTATTTCCCCTATATCAAGACACACACCAAACCCATGCTTGAAGTATCATAGAAAACATCATAACCCGATCTTGGTTCTGGAAGAATCAAAACTGGAGTTGAATTCAATCTCACCTTTTGTTCCTAAAAATATCTCTAATTATTTAAAACTTTACACCCTTATGGGTTAAAGATTTCATCAAAGATTCAAGCTTTGATAAGTCCAAAAAAATCACCTGTAACACTACACCAAAATCAGTAATTAACTGCAGTTTAAAAAACCACCACTAAAAAAATTGTCAAAATATAGCGGTGCTTTTTTAATAACCACTACTAAAACCTTTTTTTAACCCATGACACTTATTCCCCCCTAAACCCATCCCCCAACCCTGTGAAACCCTAGCACACTCCTGAGACCAAGACCCTACCTCGTCGTTAGCACCCTTCTCCCTGCCACCATCGGCTACCTATCCATCATCGTCGACCACACCCCATGAACCCAAGAACCATCCACCTCTTCCCCCAATACCGAAAACCCAAGCCCCCTCACACTGACCCCCTTCTCCCCCTCGTTTCTGGATGCCTACTTCATCGTCATCCCCTTCACACCCCCTCGCGTCGTCCCCCTTCTCCCCCTCACTGCTGGTCGCCTACTCTATCATCGTCCCCTTTATGCCCCCTCATGCCAACCCCCTCCCTACCCCCCTCAGGTTTATTTGAGAGGTTTTTATCTCCCTATTTTATATTGATCATATACAATGTAATTATTAGGGTTTTGTGGTGAATTATTGAGTGATCACAGATATGAGTGTTAATTCCACATTATGTTTGTGTTTTATTTTCTGTAAATATTCCTAGAATATCAATGTAACCCTACACATGGATGGATAAAACCCTTTTTATGTTTGGGGTAGGGAAGGAAGAACCTTTTTATGATTAATTTTTTTTATCAATAGAAAATCATTTTTTTTGTTATTTGATTTCAATTTTAATGTTGTTATATTTAATTGAATGAAAATTTATTTTAGTTTATATTTTACTCTTACTTCTTGGGGTGATAATATTTTTTTATCCTCCACTTCATCTTTCTCATATACAATGAAATGATTTGGGTTTTGTAATATGAAATGAATAATAACTTTTTGGAAGTGAGTTAAAGATCCCAAGCATGTTGAAAGGAATTGATATCCTAAGAAAGTTTCATTTTATACTAAGGTTTGTGTAAGTGTGGAAAAAAATATTGGAATATATTTTTAAAGCAAAGAAGAAAATAAATTATGAATTTTGGAAGTTGGGTGTTGAGTATTTGGAGCTCCTGAGTCAATTAGTTAACTAATAGAAGATTTAGATATGAATATATGTTCTAGTAGCTCAAAGTTCCTATAATAATCATGATGTATGAGGTGACTCTGGTGAATCTAAAACCATGTGTATAATTAATATAACTTATATAATCTAGTAATTCAAAGTGATAAAATCATTTTAAGACCTTATTTGTAATGATAAGCAGTGATGAAACATTGACGAGTTATATGAAACAAGTAAATTATCATTAAAAAAATATTGAAAATGAATGTGGACTAACAAGGGAATTGATAACGAAATGCTTTTATTAACATCATAATAATGATGTAAACTTCCCATAATCACAACTAGAGATATATATAGTTAAGAGTTTGACTATTATGTAATAATAAAGTGCAATAATGTATTATGAGAATATGTGTGAAAACTGTGCTCAGGAACTGTGTAACATTATGATGATGCACATTATGATATTCATTCCCTTCTTCAACATTTTAGGATGGTATAATATGAATTTTCTGGTTATTTGAGTGGTACCATAAATGAACACAATGTTTAAAATATGAATAGATTTTAATTCAACATGATTCATATACCATTGTTAGAAATCTAGGGGTGTTTTAAACACTCTTTATCACAACAAAAACAATAAAATAGATTTCATCTACAGATCTACCGAAATTTAAAAGGAAAAATAATAGAGAAAATTTACATTAGAGATATTATGATATCCATTCTCCAAAACCAGACTTCAGTCTTCTTTGAAATCTTGAAAAGTGATGAGAGCTTTGCAAACATGTGGGATAATATTATAAAGAAGGCATTTTTTCTTTTCAGTCATGTTACTTGGTGATCTATTCCCAAGAGTCCTATTTATAAGTCTCCAAGTCATTACACATCCCACATTCCTAATCCTCCCATATATCTATTTATTGGGATATAAACACTCACCTCTATAAATTGTTTTTAATGGGAGATTATGTTGGAAGTTATGAAACATAGAAATTAACTATGCATATTAATGATTGACTCTAAATCTAACATCATCGGGTTAGTTATGATTGTAATTATAAGTCATGATAGTGACATATGAAATAATGAAGTTTTCTTCTATTAGAGACATTGGTCAAGACCACACTTGGAAATAATGATTGTACAAGCAACATTATTAGTCTTGTTTTTATCTCACATCTCTAACATTATCAGTCTTGTTTTTATGTAACATCTTTTCGGTAATTTTAAAACCACTCTAGTTTGTTTGAGATGTACTATCTGTAAATAAGGAAAAATAGAATGTGATATACATAAATAGAATCTCTTAGATCACCACTAGAAATACTATCCATGATTGATTTCCTTTTTTTACTTTAACTTTTTTAGTACTTATATAACTCTTCTTATAACTAATTGGGTTATGTTTTTTCACTTCCATTTATCTCTTTTCCTACTTAGTAATACTTATGTGTTTTAATTTTTTTAATAAAGTGTAGGCACATTGTGATATGGATAAAATTTGGATCACATTATCGAGGAACACACCTCAATATGCTAAGGGTTTGGAGTATTTTTTATATTTTTTAATTTCCAATCGATCTATTGATGGGAGAATAATATGTCCAAGTCCTAAATGTAAATTTATAAGATGGTTGAAGAGACATAAAGTTTATGAACACTTGATATTGAAGTAATTCTCTGCTCAATATTTGTGTTGGATTTGGCACAGAGAATTGAACGTTATAAAAAGTTTGGGCACTGATGTCAATCTACAGAATAAGCTCCCAACTTCATCAAAAATGGACAATGAAATGAAAAACCATATAAATAATGAATTTGGAATTGCAAGACACCAATATAAATATCAAATCATATCAGAACAACTAGTTGAGGGTGCTATAAATAATAACTTCATAAGTGATGTTTTTGAGACTATAGGACAACCAGATCAAGATTGTAACATATCATTGGATCCTCCTCTTGATTCTATGGAGACTAATTTAAGATAAAAATCCACTGAGTAGACAAATACATTTCATGGTTTAGTTGATGATGGAAATCAAGAGTTTTATAGTGGATGTTTGAAATATTTAAAACTTTATTTTCTACTAAAGTTATACCATATCAAATACCTATGTGGAATTATAAATAAGGCGATGTCCATGATATTGGAATTGTTGTGTGATGCATTTCCTGAAGCGAATATCCCTGAGTCTTTTTATGATATGAAAAAAGTTGTTAACAAGCTTAGTCTGAATTATAAAAAAATACATGTGTGTCCCAATTATTTTATGCATTATTGGGGAGAAGATTCAAGAAGAAAGGATTACAAAAAATGTTCTTCTTATAGATGAAAGTCAATGAGTGATGTTGGAAGTCTGAATCAACAAACTACCATGAATAAGAATAAAAGGAAAACACCTATAAATGTTTTGAATTTCTTTCCTTTAAATCCTTGATTGCAAAGATTATTCATGTCATCAAAAACTATCAAACACATGAAGTGACATTCTATAGATAATAATAATGATGGGTTAATGCGACATCCAAGAGATTCACAATCATGGAATACATTTGATTCATTACATTCAGATATGATCATAGAAATTTTCATTTGGGATTGGCTACTGATGGATTCAACCCATTTGAGACTTTGAGCACCAGTTATAGCATTTGGATGGTTGTTTTGATCCCTTACAATCTACCTTCATGGATGTGTATGAAGCAAACATCTTTTATCATTTTGATAATTTTTCTTAGAAAAAAAATTCTAGAAATGATATTGATGTATACTTGCAGCCTTTAATTGAAGAATTACAGGAGTTATGAAGAAATGGTGTTGAGACATATGATATATCTTCTAGAACAATGTTCAAAATGAAAGCCACTCTAATGTGTACCATTAGTGACTTCCCTAGACTTGAGAATTTAGTTGGTTGGAACACTTACATAGGTTTTTCTTGTCTTATTTTTAACTTTGATTTTGAGCCCGAATGACCAACTCATAGTAGAAAATGGTGATTCTTGTGTCATTGAATATTTCTTGATGCATCTCATAGATTTTGGTTGAACAAGTCAAAATTCAATGGTTCTAATGATCGTAGACCACCTCCGAAGTTGTTAACAGGTTTTGAAATATTGGCACAACTTGGAAATGTTGGAATAAATTTTTTTAAAGTGAATCATTTGAATGATAGTGGGAAATGAGTTCAAAGTGCATCATCAAGTGAAATTGGAATGTAACAATAGAAGAAAAAAAGTATATTTTTCAAACTTCCTTATTGAGAATTTAATTTGTTGTGGCATAATCTTGATGTGATGCATATTGAGAAGAATGTTTATGACCATTTGATCTTCACATTTCTTAATGAGCATGGAAAATCGAAGGATCATCTCAATGCTCAAAAATATTTATAATAAATGAACATAAAGCGTGATCTTTGGACATATAAGAATGGAAAGTATGCTCTAACAATTTTAGAAATGAAAAATAGGGATAAAGATATATTCCTTCAAATTTTAAAACATGTGAAGATATCTGATGGGTATTTAAGTAACATATCAAGGTGTGTTGACTTAAAGCATTGTAAGTTACATGGATTGAAAAGTCATGATTCACATATTTCCTTAAATCTGTTACTACCATTAACATTACGTATATTATTACCTGAAAAGGTTACTGATGTTGTACTCTAATTTTTTACATTCTTCAGACAACTATGTGAGAAAACTCTATAACCATTTGAGATTGAAAACCTTCAAGAGATATTTTTATTGACACTTTGTGCAATGGAGATGATCTTTCCTCCATTGTTTTTAATTTTCATGATGCATTTAACTGTGCATTTGGTTGAGGAAGCTAAATTAGGAGGCCCTGTACATTATCGATGGATGTATCCAATTGAGAGGTACTTTATTTATATATTTTTCAATTAAGTAAACAATTATTGTCACTTTATTAAATACACAATTATGTTTTTTTTCTTTTATTTCACAGATATATTAGGCATTTGAAATCATACATGAAAAATAAAGATTAACCTGAAGGCTTTATTTCTGAAGGCTATTTGGAAGAGGAGTGTCTTACCTTATTTTCTAGATACTTTGATGATATTGAGACAATATTCAATCAAGTTGGATGTGTTGACAACACATTGACTCAACATCAACTACATGGGAAATCAAAAATCTTTCCTACTATTGGCTGATCAGTTGGGAGGAGCTCAGATGTTACACTAACATAAATGGAATTAGCACTAGAACATAGATATGTGCTACTGAATGGTGAAATTGCAAATCCATTTATTAAATATTTTAGGATACAAACAAAGATAAGAATGAGTGACTAAACACGAAATGAGAAAGATATAACAAAAGATGTTAATAAAGATCTTTTAGAATGGTTTGCATGATGTGTATGTTCATAAATATTGTAATCAATACAGATATTAGGTTGACACATATATTTTTTAAATATAATAATGTAAATTAATTTTTGTAGATCATGAATACTGATACTCGAGCTAATTTGTTAGAATATTTGAAGTTTTTTTCTTGAGGTCCTCTAAAACATGTTAGAAAGTTCGACGTTTACAATGTGAATGACTTTAAATTTTGTACAGTAGATCAGGAAGAGGGTTTAAAAAAAAGAATAGTGGTATATTTACATTTTATGAAGTGGAATACTATGGAAAGTTGACTAATATTATCAAATTAAACTACCGCAGGCATTTTTCAGTTGTTTTATTCAAATGAAATTGGGTTGATTTTATCAGGGGTGTTAAAAGAGATTCCTTTAAATTTACTTTTGTGAGCTTCTCTCACTTGATCGATGTTGGTGGATATGAATTACATGATCCATATATCTTATCATCGCAAGCAAAAATGGTATATTATGTGGAAGATGTCACAGATAAAGGATGGAGTGTAGTTTCTCATGTAAAACAAAGAGACTTTTATGACATGGGTGATGAAGTGGAAGATTTGACCTCTAACATTAAATCCCATCAATAGTAAGAAGTGAGCTTATTTTTCCATCATGATATTGAAATTATTATTCTTTTAAGGGTGGATGAAGTAGATGAAGTAATGTTGGAGTAGGAAAATGACATGATTGAAGGAGAAAATGATTATATGTGAAGTCATCCATTCATTTATCAACCACTTATGCCATTTGTGTAGTCATTCATTATCATAGTTATGTATATTTTGTTTGTTAGTACTGTGCATCTGTTATCATTTCTAATTTTTTTCTTCATAATTTTTTTGAAATATATGTTCTAAAGTTAATTTTATTTGATTAAATGACAGGAATGCCAAGAAGGAAGCATTATATTGATACCAGTCAACCCTCAGTCGACATTCCCTCGACTATACCTATAGACGATAATTCATTTTTCTCCCTCCCTAAAGCATCTAAGACACTATCAACTTGCCCCTACACCATCTCTTACACCCTCTGTCAGCATCCCATCAGCAGCTCAACCGACTCCTCCCCATTTAGCAGCCTCAGCGGTGTGGCAGCAGGCCACTCCTATTTTTTAGAAGGGATATTGGAGGGTGACTTTTATAGATACAAATTTTAATATGAATAAAGTTATTGTGGTTTTTATACTACTAACTATTTTTCATAAAAGATAGAAAAAAAATCTACTACGGAGAAAAACATGAAAAGCTCGGATGTTTGGAATCTGAATGAACTAAAGATAGTTGTATCATTTGACTGCTATGGGGTCCCTACGGATGAATCTGTGAGATTATTTGGACAAATTCTGAGCCAGCTGGCGGCAGAGTTGGTTACCATTCTGATTACATATAAGGATTGGTGGCATATGCCTTCATCTTGGAAAAATGAAGTTTTTGATTCACAGATAAAGATAATGTTAATACATTATGGTGTAATTGAATGTCATTATGTTATTAAATTCTAATATTTTTAAAATGAGTCAATTTGTAGAAAGTGTTGGTTGATTTATATTAGAAGACAAACAAATTTTCCCCCGGTGATATTTCATCGATGATTGGTGGTGAGCAGGTAAATCATGCAACTTAAAAATCATTTAGTTCACAAAATTTTATTGGTTTTAAGTTTAAATATAAATATACTGTTTAATTTTCAATATAATTGTCTCACAGGTTCCAAATGCAGGAAGTAGAGATGGAGATAGATATGTAGATAGAGATGGATATGGAGACAGTGATGAACAGAGTTCATCTGACAATGATTAGTGGTCTTTTTCATGTCTTGGACTAATAGGAAATGAGAGGGTTTGTTGATGTATCATTTGTGACACAGATTTGAAACCATTTACGATTGGATGTAAATTAATATACTTGTTTGTTCATGAAATATTTTTTATATATGTGTGATTTTTTGTGCTACTGATAGACAATACACTTGGTTTGCATTTTTTTTTCAAGATAGTTCTGGGGCTTTATAATCTACAACTAGATTTTTTTTAAATAAACATTTAGTGGAGGTTTAAACCGCTTCTAAATATGGAATATTTTTATTCACAATGGTTAAAACCATCGCTAAATATGACACACTATTATTTATAAGTGGTTTCAATCCTTTTGTGGCAGTTTTGTGGGGGGGAAATTTTGGGATTTGGTGGTAGTTTTAACCACCATGAAACCTGTAATGGAACGGACCTCTCTGGTCCATTTCTTTGTAAAAATATGGTGTTTGAGGTGTTCCAGGAGGTCAAGGTAACATATCCCAAACATTTTTCCAAATTCCCAATTCTGTGAACAATGTTTCCAGTTTTATGAACAATAATAGATCAGTCTCACAGATCGGTTTCACAAATCGGTCTCACAGATCGGTCTCACAGATTGGTCTCACAGATCAGTCTCACAGATCGGTCTCATAGATCGGTGTCACAAATCGGTCTCACAGATTGGTCTCATAGATCGGTCTCATAGACCAGTCTCACAGATTGGTGTCACAGATTGATGTCACAGATCGGTCTCACAGATCAGTCTCATAGATCGGTCTCACATATCGGTGTCACAGATCGGTCTCACAGATCAGTCTCACAGATCGCTCTCACAGATCGGTGTCACAGATCGGTTTCAGAGATCAGTTTCTGGTCCATTTCTTTGTGAAAATATGGTGTTTGAGGTGTTCCAGGAGGTCAAGGTAACATATCCCCAACACTTTTCCAAATTTCCAGTTCTGTGAACAGTGTTTCCAGATTCCTACAGTTTTGCCCCTTTTGAAGTTTCCTTTGACGTAAAATGCATTTAATCCTTATTTTTAAGGAATATTAAGGCCAATTCAAAGGCCATAAATACTATATTAATTATTACTAAGGTCGGGATGTTTTTACTTGGTCAAACCACGTGGGTTAATGCGATCCGTTTTTAATGGAGAATTAACCGGATCTTAAACCGCCACCTCATTAAATCTTCAAAAAGGAACGAGATATCATTATCCCTTGTTCTTCCTCCTTGTTATCAACTATGAGACGTTAGAACCTTTCAATCCTTCCCATAGGAGTTACACAATCAAACTTTACTTCTAGGATTGGTTCCGCTCTGTTGTGATGCAACCAAGCTGTATCGATCAACCTTTAATATAAGGTATGTTGTATCATTGTTCTTTTGGGGTTCATCTTCTCCTATTATCCTTTCCATTATATCATGTAATCTCCATGCTTCTAATAGAGTTTTCTTGGGTTTTGGTTGGTGTGTTCGTACCGTGGCATCCTCGGGTGGATGCAGTTGTCACAAGAGGAGGATTGTGACCCGATGTGTGGATAAAGAACGTGAGAAACTATTTGAGGTAGGGGATTCATTGCTTCTCTAATTGTTTATGTGCAATCATAGAGTTAGCATGATTCATCCCTTTAGATCAAAATGAAATTAACCTAATTAAATATTTGAACTGGATAAAGAAATTTTTATCGCTCGTATGTTATTGTCTCATGTTTTTCTATATAGTGTGATATCTATGCTTGCTTTGCTTAGCTGTTGTTCTTGATGAAAATTGATAAAGAATGTAAAGCTGGAATTAATTGATAATTAATTGGCTAAAGATAAATAGGCATGTAAATGAATCTGGTTTTTGTCGTTGTTGTAGTTGTTATAATTTTATGTTAATTAAATTGACATAGTAAGCATGTTAAATATTTTGAGATAGCTTACTGAATAGGTTTCCTAGAATTGGAACCTACGAATTGAATCTGTTAATTCAAGAGGGATTAAAGAACTGGTTGGTTGATAAAATTTAACGCCTGGTAGGGTTCTTAGTTACCCTCTTGTTCGTAAGGCTTAGTGCTTTGTGCTTTAGAGCCATGAGTGCTCATTTTGTATGAGGCTGGATGCCTTGTTAAAGGGCTAAGAACCCATTTGATGTGATGTTTGTTTTCCTAATGCTTGTACTGTGATGTTACCCTAGAGGTGTGTTGTGATATGTGGTAGCAGGGAGGCCTTGTGGTTGTGGTAACGGATGACACCTAGAGTGGCGAGATGCATCGGTTTATGCATGTGGGTGTCGGGGAGGACACCAAGGATGATGGTATGGGATGGATGTGATGGCTGGATGTTGGTGGTTTTGTTTGAATGTTTATCTGCTTTACTTTTCTCCACTGCTCAAGGAAGCTGGTCTTGCTTACCCTTATTCTGAAGGAGGCGAAGACACGTGGGGTATGCCATGTGCTTTCCGTGTTTAGCCTCTCGAGGGAGAATGGGTCTATGCTCTTACTATAGGTGGAAAAGACTCGAAGGGTAGTATATATACTCACCGTGTTGAGCCCCCTTTGTGTTTAGTAGCATAGGATGCTTTTCTAGAATGCTTGGGAATATGTGAAAGTAATTCTGTAATGAAATATTGATTAAATGGTGATAATCCATGGGGATGGAGATGCTGGAATTTAAAGGTGATGTTGAATCTTAAAAGGAGCAGTTGATTTTGAATGTGATTCCAATTCAGTTTAATGTGGAATTTTTCATGGTTAATTAATGTTTAAAGAATTAATTAACGTATAGTGGAATTGATAAAATGGGAATGAAGTAATCTAATAAATACCTTAAATGGTTGTGTTCTTATAGGATACATAGTCTTAGAAGTGGTAGCCCGGAGTCCGAGAGACATTAGCTGCAGTTGTGTCTAAGACTAGGTTATGCCCATAGTGTGGTTTTGAGTTATATATTCTATACTTTTTGTGTTTCTATACGCTACTCCACCCTGTCGGTAAAGGAAACTGATGCGCTGGAGATTCTGAGCCCTGGGGGGGTGATTTTCCCAACATTCTGATGGGAGGTTGAATGGATGACTACCCCCTTTAGCCCCACTCTCTTCTCTTGGTAGATACTAGTGCCTTTCGCACAGCGATTAGTTTTCCCCATATATGTGTGTAGAGGGTTGTAATGGATTGTGGTTATTTCACACACATATATTCTGGATATAGTATCCTATGGACTACTATAGGTGTAACGTGTATAGGCTGTGATGGCTTGAGGATCCTTACTTGGCGTATGGGCTGTGATGGATTGAGGTACAATACCCGACATATGATACACGTTATGCGAGCTGTGGTGGCTCCCGGAAACTACCTGGTTACTTTTGGTTGTGAGGATGGTGTGGTGCTTAGCCTAGGTGTTTGCAGGAAAGACTTTGTGGTGCACATGGTACAGATTGTGGAGCTTAGCCCAAGTTTATACGAGCAAGCCTTTGGAGAGAGATGCACAGGACGTATGTCGTTGGGGAAAAGTGGAAAACCAGTGGGGAAGTAGTAGTGGGGTACCCTTGATATTCTTTCCTATATGCTATATTTTTGTATGTGTTACTTGGTGAGAGTATCCATGGTGAGGTTGGGAACTTAGTATACCTGTTTAGGTGATGAGTTAGTTTCACTTGTTGTTCACTAGGCTTTAGCATGCTTTCTTTACTTTTGAACGAGAGGATTTGGGGAGGATCCTACTGAGTATACTGTTATACTCACCCTATGTATATATAAACTGTTTTCAGTTCACATGGAGCAGGTTGGAGATCAGGCGGGTTACTACTAGCTTGTGGTTGCAGGAGCTGTTCGGGCTTATGGTTGCTGCTGTTTTATTTTCTTTTGGGTACTTATAATTTTTCCCTTTCAGTTGTAGTACTTTTGCATGACATTTCATATATGTACTTGGGTTTCTTTTATATTCCAGTTTTGAGTTGGAGTTTTTTGGTGTATATCTTATCTCTCTCTTCTGCATGTGTTCTCTTAGAGGGTAATGCCTCCCATTTGTGTGTTTACTAGACCCTCGGTGCTAGTCACCAACCCAGGTCCTACTGGAGGCAGGACTTGGGGGTCATTATCTCCCTTCTCACATTGCCGACCCCGGAGGGGTACACTTTGTAGGGAGGGGGTCATGACAAAACCCTTATTATTTTTTCTCAGAAAAATTCCACTAAAGAAAAAATAAATACCGCTAAATATGCTTTCTACGATGCTTATCAGAAGTTGTCGCTGAATGAAATAAACTACCGCGTATTGGATGTCGACACTATATTTAGTGGCAGTTTTTTGAAAACATCACAGAACCATGTAGTGGTGGTTTAAACCGTTACCAAATAAAAAAAACTACCGCTACTCGTGATTTTATTATAGTAATAACCAACCAACCCCAAGAAGCTTCAAATCTCAAAAACATTTCTAGGCTGCTCCCAGGACATAAATGAATGTACCTTTTTAGGATCCACTCAGATGCCCTTCTCAGATATAACATGTCCCATAAACATTATTTCTTGAATCCAAAACTCACATTTATAAATCTTACCATATATTAAATGTTCCCTCAAAGTTATAATAATGATATAAAAATGGTATATGTTCTCTTCCTATGACTTAGAGTAAACCAAAATATCATCCACGAACACCACAACAAAAGAGTCCAAGAACTGATGAAAGATCTGGTTCATCAAATTCCATAAACATTACATGAGCATTAGTGAGATCGAATATCATAACTAGAAACTTAAAATTCCTATACTAGATACTAAATGTTGTATTATATATATCTTCTTCTCATACTCTCAACTGATGTTACCCTGATCGTAGATCAATCTTTGACAACCATCGAGACCCTCTAAGATGATCAAAGATATCATCAATCTTGGGAAAGGTTTCTCTTGACAGACACCTAATTGAACTTTCAATAGTCAATACAAAGTCTAAGTCTTCTGTATACCTTCTTAGAAAAGAGGATAGGTGAATCCCATGATGTGACGCTAGGATGAATAAATCCCTTAGCCTTGAGATCCATAACATGGATCTTAAGTTCTAGAAACTCAGTAGGCTCCATATGGTAAGATGGAATAAAAATGGGCATCATTCTAGGGAACGAGTCAATAGTAAAATTGACCTCTCACTGTGGTGGTAAACCATAAAAATCATCCGAAAACACCTTAGGGTATGCACAAACTATTACAGGAAACTGATTGCCCAAACAAGGGTCAATAACTTTAAGAAACATCTCTGAAAACTGGCATGAAAGTACCCTAGCATAAGGAATAACATGCCCCACCCTTTCTGATCTAGAGTCTAATCACATTGAAAAACATGAGTGACCCCATCATAAGATAAGAATTGAACCCAACGGTGATAACAATCTATTTGGGCCTCAACACTGATCATCCAATCCATATCAATAATCAAGTCTAAAATTTCAAGATCGATCACTAAGAAGTCCCACTCTATCTCATGGTCCACTATTATAACTTGACATGTGGGACACTTGAAACCATGTTTGGACCTCTTTCCTAAAGTCATGAAAAGATACAATAAGTAGTACATAATCTATGAACACAATCCCAACATGTCAACTAGATTTTAAGATATGAAAGAATGAGTAGCACCTATATCAAACAAAGCTAGCGCCATAGAAGATAAAAAAACATTGTACCTCTAACTATGGTTGGCCTTGCTTCAAATTATTTTATCGCATACTCCACCTCATAAATACATACAGTCTCAACTCCTCCTTGATCTTTCTTAGCCACATGAACATCCCCTTTATCCTGATAATAAAACCCACCACCCTTGGAAGTATCAATATGAACCTATGAGCCCTTGGTGAATGTGAATCCAACCTTACTTCCTTAGGACATCCTATAAAAAAATGATTCATATAGACATATTTCCCACAATGATGACAAGTCTTGGGAGCCTCCTCAAAATTAGGGTTACCATGACTAGGCCTCCTGCATTGATAGAAAATGTAACGACCCGGACCCGGTCATCCACCCGAACAGTGCTAAACGGGTCGGGTGTTACTACCTTAGGCGCACCTCCCCGAATGCCAAAGGTTTTCGAATAGCAGCGAGGGTCTTTTAGGTATAGTGGGGAGGCTATACCCTCTTAGAGGATCATACTAAGGGTACTGGTCCGAGTATAACAATAAAATGCAGCGGAATAAAAGACTCAGCAGACGCGAACCAGACCCACAGAGTGGAAGTATAAGCAATAAATATAAACAGTGGAAGCAGTAAATATAACAACAACAGTGGAAATAAACACAACAGCATGCTGATAACATGTAACTGCAACTAAACAGTAAAACATGCATTCAAAGCAGGTCATACACAACTGAATATAAAAAGGGCGCCAATGGCTAAACAATAGTAGATACATAATAAAGTAAGCATGCCGATAAAGAAAAGAAAACAAAACCAAGTAACTCTAGCTAGATATGACCTCAAGTTCCATACTATCTCCATGCAATAACTAACGCAGCCCAGCTCTTGAAGATGGCCTCTTTCCTGCACGTAAATCCAAGTCTACACGTGTCCTGAAGGGCCCGTGCAGGGTGTGAGACAAATCTCAGTAGGATACCACCCAACGGTGCGTACCAAATATATGTGTTTAAGCAGTCATGAAAGTGTAAGGAAAACTGTAAGTAGTACAATGCACAAATAAACACTAACTCCACTGGTGCTCAGCAGCCACCACAGAGTGTCACCTGCTTCGGCCAATGCTAGAATCTCTGTCGTGTAACCCGAAACCATGTGCCACCTGACACCACATGTCTCAAGTACCAACGTCCTGAAGGCACTCCCAAGAATAGTAACCCAACACCATGTGCCTCCAGACACCTTGTGTCTCAAGTACCAACGTCCCGAAGGCACGCCCATCCCCTAAAGGCTCCTCACCTCCCACGTGGCTTTCTACGGCAAGCACCCCCAATCAAAATACCTAACCGCAACTATGCGGGCCTCTACCCACACGAGTGGTCAAAAGCACCTCATCACAGAGTATCTCTGTGTGCACACTACTCAAAGTTCTGGGTGAGCGGTAATCACCAAAATAGTACCTAATCCACCAACACCTCTGACACCTCGTGTCCCTGCGACCATGTCGCTCAAGTCTGATGGCATCGCCATCCTAGTAACCCGGGCCATGCCCAACCTGACAGTCGTACTGCCTCAAGCTGACGTCCATGATGCCCAATCCTGTGGTCAAAACCACCCAAAGTAACCCGGGTCAAGCCCAACCTGTGATCAACATCACTCAAGTATAACCGGGCCAAGCCCAACACAACCCCAAGGGTCCAGCATGTGCAACTCAACAATTGCATATATATCAATTTTAAACAGAACACATAATCAGGAAAAACAACCTAAACAGTTAAATTGCACTATGCACAGTGATGTCCCATACCAGCACTGAGGTTTTAAATGCCTCTAGCAATCATATCAGGCTTTAATAAATTAAACTAGCAGTTTAACACATTAATATTTCAATTAAAATCATTTTTGAATTCCTCGCCCAAAATGCCCCGATGATCAACGACCCCTCACCTAGCCTCACTCACGGAAACTAGTAATAGGGCATACCCAAAGGCATCCCATAGTTTCAACAAGCAATTCAATATGAAACAGCAGATAAAACAGGTCCCACTCAAAATACCCGAAAACGGGTCGAAGACCGCATCACCCAAACAACCGCAAAAACACAAAATGAAGTATGCACCACCTACCTGAGACTTGTACGATGCTACTCCTTCGGTAACAGCCGCCAATTTGGTCTAAAACACAGTAAATCTACAAAAGATTCAATATCGTTCAAACGCCTATAACTCATTCTATAACTAAAATCAAATAGAACGGCATAATAGGAATTGAGCCCTTACCGAGGGGGTTCCAACGCATCAATCCGTGATCGAAACGGAGTTCAGACGATAATCTGGGGGAGGATTGAAGTCCCGACCGGCTTGGTTCGCGAAACCGAGCGAAATTTTGAGGTTCTGCCTCAAAACGAGGCTACTGCCCATTTTAACGCAAAAAAAAAAATGAAACTACACGGTGTGTACTTCATGACTACATGTCGTGTAGGTCATTTAACTATTCATAAGATGGCTGAATTCTGCCGCCTTACTTTCCAGACCTGCCGACATGAGTACACGGCGTGTACTTGGTTTCTCTTCTCTCTCTCACCAACTTACCCACACGCCATGTATATCCCTCATACATGGCTATACTACATGACGTATCCAAAGGGAACACGACGTGTACCTAGTTCTAACCGACCAATAGTCCTACATGCCATGTATGGCCACCACACGGTCGGGGGTGCACGACGTGTCTAAAACTACACGCCGTGTAGGAAGAAATTTCTACACGGTTATCACACGACATGTACTTGGTGAGCACACGGCCGACACTCGCTTAACATATACACGGCGTTTACTTAATGTACATGGCATGTAGTCTGGAAATTTCCAGAAACTTCCCCTTTTATCTAGTTTCCTCAGAAACCAGTCAAAAATTCAAACACGGTCGGGATTTTGACCCATTATAAAAACCCGAGTTCTTACAAACTCCCCACCTTAATGTAGCTCGTCCCCGAGCTACCAAACAAAACCCAGAGATGGGACCGAACATGCCCATCCCAGTTAAACAACCTAGACTACCCTGGTTCCAATGTTCTGGCTAAATTCTTCAAGGGCCTCCCCTCCTTAGGAATTGCCTACTCAGTCTCAACCAACAAAGCTCAAAGAAACCAAGGTTTACTAACCTATTTTTCGGACGCATATTCCTTCTGGGACACATCGTCACCCCTGCGCCTCAGTGGTGCTCTTGTGTCACTTTCGAGACCCAACATAACCCGCACCGCATCGGTGTCCGCCTCCACGAGGTCCTGGTGCCTAGCACCTCAAGTAACCTGCATCCTCGATGCCCCGATGCCCAAGGCACCTCAAATAACCCGCATCCTCGATGCCCACGACACCTAAATTAACCCGCATCCTCGATGCCCCGATGCCCATGACACCTCAAGTAACCTGCATCCTCGATGCCCTGATGCTACGCATCTCATACATATATATATATATATAATATCATGCACCCGTTATGGTGCCAATCCCACTGACTAGCATCTAGCCAGTCCACATAGATCTTGTGCACCACGTGCACTCAAAACAGACATGCCTCTACAGGTCGTGCCAAAAAGGAAACATGGAGATCACGACCACACCGTGGTGTACCTCTAACTGTCGTCGGCTCACCAGCCTGCTCAGCCTCTGGCAGCTCCACGGCATGCACCTGGCCTGAAACACGGATGCCTGACGCCTAACCTCCCTGCGATGCTGATCCAGTCGCTGACCACTGACCCCTCAGCTGAGTCCCACCGTCTCTATCATGGCCTCCGTGCACAGCTAAACCTCGATTACCCTCTCCGGGTACCGAACCCAAACCAAATCCAGATGCTACAATCTGTCCTGGTCCCTACCTATCAGGTATCTGAGAAGGCTACCTACAAAACCTCTCTAGATGCTCGTCTTTTCCACATGCCCGACACTCCTTTGGAGGCCTATCACACTGAGCTCGAACATGTCCCGACTATCCACACTGAAAGAAAATCACCGAAGAACTACCACGAGGTGGTCTAGCTGAATCCCTAGCCCGACTGCCCTGCTGGAACTCATCCCGTCCCCGCTTCCTGCTGTCTGAACCATCACCTGAAGTCCTCGACCTTCTCAAGCGAGACTTTTATCTCTCATTTCCCTCAGTTATGATTGCCTGATTCACCGCCTCAGAGAAGGAACCCAGCCTGAAGATGTTCACCTGGACTCGAATGGCGTGTCGTAAGCCATCCTCGAAGTGCCTCACTCTAGCTGCGTCATCACTCACCATACCAGGTGCAAAGCGAGACAACTCTGTAAAGGTAGATGCGTAGTCCATGACAGATATATCCCCCTGCTGAAGACTCAATAACTTCTGAGCTCTCTCTTCCCTCAGTGTCTCCGGGTAGAAGTGCTCAAAGAACCTGTCCTCGAAGTCCTTCCATGCCAGTCCCTCGTGCCTACAAGCCTGTACCTGTACATCCCACCAACGCTTTTTCGGTCCTCTCAACATGTACGTCGCCAGCTTGACCCTTCACCCGGGAGGCGTCTCTAGCTGCTTGAAAATCATCTGCATACTCTCTATCCAGTTCTCAGCCACCTATGGACCACCCTCACCCTGAAAAAGCAGCGGGTGCTGCGACTGGAAATCCCATGTCAGATATGCCATAGAAGGCTCTGTACCCTGCGTGCTTCTGTCAATCCCCTACAAGAAACGTACCAGGATAGTTCGGAGCTGCTCGTCAAGCCATGGTCCGAACATTGCCAAACCCAGCTGTTGTCTTGCCTACACTGGATCCTGAACCTGATCCTGTCCCTGAGCCTGTACTTGCGGCTCGTGCTCTGCCTGTACCGAATTCTGACCCTGATCCTGCGGCACTGTATCATCTCCTGCCTGACGCTCCATCGAGTCATGAAGGAGTAACCTGCTGAATACCATAAATGGTCAGACAACCCATATATATATATATATATATATAAATATATTCTACGTAGACAAGGAAAGCAGTAAAAGGCAGTGCATAACAACTACCCTTACTCCCCCCTCACCGCAACCCATTCCCCACGGCATCCCGGCCTCATGGCCTCATTACCCACCCTCAACAGAGCCAAGTATCAACAGTACCTTGGGCCATGCCCATCCTGAAAACTTGCGTTTCGTCAAACCGATAACCGAGTTGCCCAATCCTGGCAGTTACACTGCCTCAGCCATAGTACCTGCCTGCTCTCATAAGATTCAAACCCAAAATCCTGCAACATGCAATTCTGCAAAAATAAAGCATGGAATACACATTGCAACATAAAAGCAATTTTATCAAGAATTCCACCAAATTACATTTCAAAGCATATAAAGCATGGAAATTGGTATTTCATTCGCATGGAATTATCACTTCACAAAGCATACATGCAATTATGAAATTGAAATACCCTAAAATGTGCCTACCAAAAGCCAAGCAAACTAGCCCAGCCATACTGGGCCAAGGTCTAATTCTCCCTTACCACACTGAGTCAAGGGTCACATATCACAACCAAGAACATCACACATCAAGTGAGCCACTGAGGTGGAAATCATATAAACTGTAATTTGAGCAAAAGCAAAACAGCAATTCCCACCCATGGCAACTCGGTCCATCCCTCGTACCTGGGGCTACAGGCACCCAAGCACAAGCTAGAAACCCAGTTCCAGTAACAACAAACTATCTCCAGCATACCATATCCCAAATAGTAAAACCAAAAGAAATAAAAATAGAAGTCTCAATCTCATTAGTAACCATAAAAACACTGCTACTAAATCCTTGTCAAGAACCTCCTCTGATACCACTTTGTAACGACCCGAACCCGGCCAGCCACCCGAACAGTGCCAAACGGGTCGGGTGTTACTACCTTAGGCGCACCTCCCCGAACGTCAAAGGCTTCCGACTAGCAGCGAGGGTCTGTTAGGTATAGTGGAGAGGCTATACCCTCTCGGAGGATCATACTAAGGGCACTGGTCCGAGTATAATAGTAAAATGCAGCGGAATAAAAGACTCAGCAGACGCAAACTAGACCTGCAGAGCGGAAGCATAAGCAATACATATAAACAGTGGAAGCAGTAAATATAACAACAGTAGTGGAAATAAACACAACAGCATGCTGATAACATGTAACTACAACTAAACAGTAAAACATGCATCCAAAGCAGGTCATACACAACTGAATATAAAAAGGGCGCCAATGGCTAACCAACAGTAGCTACATAATAAAGTAAGCATACCGATAAAGAAAGGAAAAAAAACCAAGTAACCACATCTAGATATGACCTCAAGGTCCATACCATCTCTATGCAACAACTAACACAGTCTAGCTCTTGAAGTTGTCCTCTTTCCTGCATGTAAATCCATAAAGTCTACATGCGTCCCAAAGGGCCCGTGCAGGGTGTGAAAGAAATCTCAGTAGGATACCACCCAACGGTTCTTACCAAATATATGTGTTTAAACAGTCATTCAAGTGTAAGGAAAACTGTAAGCAGTACAATGCACAAATAAACACTAATTCCACTGGTGCTCAGCAGCCACCACGGAGCATCACCTTCTTCGGCCAAAGTCGAAATCTCTGTCATGTAACCCGGCACCATGTGCCACTTGACACCACGTGTCTAAAGTACCGATATCCCGAAGTCACACCCAAGAATAGTAACCTGGCACCATGTGTCTCCTAGCACCACGTGTCTCAAGTAACGACGTCTCGAAGGCATGCCCAAGAAGTAACCCGACACCATGTGCCTCCTGACACCTTTTGTCTCAAGTACTGACGTCCCGAAGGCACGCCCATCCCCTGAATGCTCCTCACCTCCCACGTGGCTTTCTACGGCAAGCAGCCCCAACCAAAATACCTAACCGCAAATACAGGGGCCTCTACCCACATGAGTGGTCAAAACCACCTCATCACAGAGTATCTTTATGTGCACACTACTCAAAGTTCCGGTTGAGCGGTAATCCCCAAAATAGTACCTAAGCCACTAACACCTCTGACACCTCATGTCCCTACGACCATGTCGTTCAAGTCTGATGGCATCGCCATCCTAGTAACCCAGGCCATGCCCAACCTGACAGTCGTACTGCCTCAAGCCGACATCCATGATGCTCAATCTCATGGTCAAAACCACCCAAAGTAACCCCGGCCAAGCCCAACCTGTGATCAGCATCACTCAAGCGTAACTGGGCCAATCCCAACACAAACCCAAGGGTCTAGCATGTGCAATTCAACAATCGCATATATATCAGATTTAAATAGAACACATAATCAGGAAAAACAACCTAAATAGTTAAATTACACTATGCACGGTGTTTTACCATACCAGCACTGAGGTCTTAAATGCCTCTAGCAATCATATCAGGATTTAATAAATTAAACTAGCAGTTTAACACATTAATATTTCAATTAAAACCATTTTGGCATTCCCCGACCAAAATGCCCCGATGAGCAACGACCCCTCACCCAGCCTCGCTCACGCAAACTGGTAACAGAGAATACCCAAAGGCATCCCATAGGTACAATAAGCAATTCAATATGAAACAGTATATAAAACTGGTCCCGCTCAAAATACCCGAAAACGCACCGAAGGCCGCATCACCCAAACAACCGTAAAAACACAAAATGAAGTATGAACCACCTACCTGAGACTCGTATGATGATACTCCTCCGGTAATAGCCACCAATTCGGTCTAAAACGCGGTAAATCTACAAAATATTCAATACCATTCAAACGCCTATAACTCATTCTAGAACGAAAATAAAATAGAACGGTTCAAGAAGAATAGAGGCCTTATTGAGGGGGTTCCAATGCATCAATCCGTGATCAAAACAAAGTTCAGGCGATGATCCAGGGGAGGATTGAAGTCCCGGCCAGCTTGGTTCTTGAAACCGGGTGAAATTTTGAGGTTATGCCTCAAAACGAGGCTACTACCCGTTTTAATGCAAAAAAAGAAACTACACGGCATGTACTTTATAACTACACTATGTATAGGTCATTTAACTGTTCATAAGATGGATGAATTCCGCTGCCTTACTTTCCAAACCTTCCGACATGAGTACACGACATGTACTTATGTGTACATGGCGTGTACTTGGTTTCTCTTCTCTCTCTCACCGACTTACCCACACGCCATGTATATCGCTCATACATCCAAAGAGAACACGGCGTGTACCTGGTTCTACCCAGCCAATAGGCCTACACACCATGTATGGCCACCACACGGTCATGGGTACATGACAGGTCTAAAAATACACGCCGTGTAGGAAGAAATTTCTACACGGTCATCACACGACATGTACTTGGCGAGCACACGGCCGACACTCACTTAACATATACACGGAGTGTACTTAATGTACATGGCATGTAGTCTGGAAATTTCCAGAAACTTTCCCTTTTCTCCAGTTTCCTCAGAAACCAGTCAAAAATTCAAACAGGGTCGGGATTTTGACCCGTTCTAAAAACTCAGGTTCTTATAGAAAATTTCCAGATGAAGCTCCCAAAACCGGTCCTGAAGAAAACTAGATACCTTTGTGATTCCTTTTCTAGCTAGAAGATACACCCTGGATAACGGCAGTACCAACTAAATCTCCTCCCAAACATGTTTTTCTAGCTATTTCATACTCTACCAAATATTCCTTATCAACTACCTTCATAAAGAATGTAAGGAACATGAGAATTAGCATCGACTGAATATCGACCCTCAACCCCAACTCAAACCTTCGAGCCTTCAGGTGATAATTGGTGACTAGATCTAGTTCCAAGTGTACAAACTCAGAAAAATGGTTAGAATACTTCGGAATAATATGCTCTCCCTTATTAAAGTTCAAAAACTCTCAATTATTTTCCCCATGTAATGTTACAAGATAAAACTACTGGTTGAATATTTTCTTGAAATAATCCTAGGTAAGATCCTCATGCAACTTAGCTTACATAATTGAGTCCCACTATATCATTCTCAGTCCTTCAAAAATATACATGGAAAAATCCACATCAGAGTCCTCAGGAGTCTTCAAAAAGTTTAATATCCTCTCAATCTTCTCAAACCATTCTTTAGATTTCTAGGGTCCTTTGTCACTATAGAAGACAGGTGTATGTTGCTTAGTAAATCCTGAGTCGTGATCCATGGCTTTTCCTAAGTTCCCGACACGTGCTTGACCTAGAGTCTGAATAGTGTGGATTACATATTCTACCAAAGAAGGTTCCATCGAAGTATTTGCTTGTGGAACCTGTCTCGCAGCTTCCTCTCTTAGATTTGGAAGAGATCTTCTAGGGGGAATTGTATAAAATAAGACAAAAACCAATTAGTCACAAGAAGATTCCAAAATCATAGGACCAACTTCGGGTACTTATATCAAAGCTTCCTCTCTCACAATTATTTCCACACCTGATAGGTAGTCACTATAGAATTCAATGTCTTTCTAAACAATATATCACTCTACAATAAAACCCTATAGATGACTTCAATTTTTGACATACCCTTTCAAAATCTTCATATACCATTCAATAGAGTCCATCCATATATAATATTGTATAGGACCACATATTAAAATATCTCTCACCAAGTGAAGCATCATATGAACCATCATATTAAAGAATGCTAGCAAGAAGAACATTTCTGATTCACGTAATAAGAAGGTAATTTCCTATTAAATAGTTGTCAATTTTTCAAGTCCTATAACTTTGTTGCATATAACTTTGAAAAATAAATAGATCTTGGTTAATTTATGATGGAAATTCTTAGGAAAAATGAAACGTAAAGCTATAGGCATTAGATCTCGTATCAAAACATGATAGACATGTGATTTCAGAACTTGTGATTTTAAATCAGTCATTGACATGATATTATTGATATTTGATGAATTTCCCTCTAAAACCTTTACATCATTCAATAATTTTCAAAACTTATATCTCTCCTTCCTAGAATGAGTGTAAGAAGCTAGAGGAAGAAAATTCTATTTTCCACCCTTCATTGGTGCCAATTTTTCCTATATTCTCATGTCAATTGTGTCCAAACTATCCTTAATTACATCCTTTGTTTTGTTGGGGGCATTTAGTAAGGTTTCATTTAAATTATCATATACATTTTTTTAATATGCATAACATCAATAAAATATCTGACATACAGACAATTCCAATATTGCAATTAAAAAAACTGATCTCTTTTTCCAACCGGTTTTCATAAGGTTTTTCAAAAAAGGTTTACCAAAAGCAGCATCCAAATATTTTACTTTCTCAAGTAGTTAAATTATTTTTAGTGGAGACTATGTTGCATTTTCTTATTAACACCCATAAAATGATATTGTCTAAGATCGGTACTTATTTCGTTGGGGTATAAATCTATGATGTCCTAGAAACACAATCTTCAATTAATGTTTTAACCTAATTGATTGTGTACCTTGTTCACAATTGGTACACCCTTGAGTTATTTTAATGTTATATACTAAAAAATTTCTATAAATAGGAAATTCATTTATCATCCCATACAAAATGACTCTCAATGTAAAATCTTCATTTCTGTAAGCATCATACAACGTAACACCTCAATCCCATAATAATTTCAAATATTCAATCAATGGAGACAAATAAACATCAATATCATTACCCAGTTGTTTTGGTCTTGATATAAGCATAAATAACATTATTTATTTTTATTTTATGCATAACCATGGTGAGAAGTTATAATTTACCAACAAAACTGACCATGTACTGTGAGTGCTTCTTTGAAAACCAAAAGGATTCACTCCATCTATAGATAGCGCAAAATGAAGGTTTCTCATCTTATTTCCAAATTTAGGGTACCCATGAACAATTATCTTCTACTGAGGATAGTATGTTGGGTGAAGAAATTTCCCATCTTTATTTTTTGTATCTACGTGCCACGTCAATTGCCTTGTAGTTTCTTCACTTCCATATAGACACATAAATCTTGGAATTATTGGAAAGTACCATACAAATTTTTTAAGAACCGATTCATATTTCTTGTATCGTGGAGCACCATACTTTGAGAATTCCTTAAGTGATTTGAGGTCCTTGCAAAATAGTATATAGTAATTTAGACAAGTATGTATTCTTTAAAATATCATACCCATCAAATGTAACATTCGTTTAGCATCATATGTTTGGCTAGGAAGTTCATTATCTTCTGGGAGTATATCATTCAAAAGATCAAGTAGTTCAGTAAAAATGGTGTCACTCCATCCATTTCCAGCTTTTAAATTATACAGCTTCAGTATAGTTGACAATGCTGTATATTTAGTGCGACCAGCATACAATGATGTCTTTGTACAACTCTTTAACTTCTCAAACAATTTTGGAAAATATTGAAGTTCATCTTCAACTATCATTTTCATTTCCTCAATACGATATTCATCATCATTCACACCTGTAATCACATTCTCGATACAATATTCTTCATTTCCCACACTTTTAATCATATTAGATGATCCATAAAGTGCAATGTTATCCCAATCACTAGCTATATTCATTTTTTCCAAGTGTTTATTCCAATATTTGCAACTTCGATCTATTTTTTGATAGATTGGGTGTTCTTACAACTCCTATGGACTAATTAGTCTTGAATAACAACAACATAAACATGAAAAAGGGTTTAATAAGGGATATATGTATGATATTTTAAAAACTTGATGAAATATTTCACCCCATGTTCATACTTTTTTGTCATACGATTAGAATCCATCCATTTTATATTCATATCCATCCTATTTGATTCAGTAATATTAATATTTAACCAAATAAATAAATACACAAATATGGTGATTTTAAATAAGGAAAACCCAACATTTGAATGTTTCAAATAATTTCATCATGCTTTGAAGGAAATGGGTAATTGAATTTAAGAAAATAATTACTCAACTAGTGGTAGTTTTTATCCTCTAAATTCATCCATAATGTTCACCAGTACCTGGTATGGGATGAATACTAATCAGATTAGTTCATGAAACATAGGTGCATGTATAGAAGTGATGGGGGATGAGTCTCAGACATCAAAATGAAAAAAATAATTGTCCAGGAGATGAAGATGATGTGGATGATAGTTATTATTGCATTTTGTTGCCTGTGACTCATCCCCTTAGAAGCTAACACCAAATAAGAGAGAACATGTATTTTTGTATGGATCCCCTAATTTAAACCATGTAGGTGATGTTGGATGAAAAGTAGGTTTAGGACTTGCAATGGGGTTAAACATTAATTCACCTTTTATAAGATTCAGGTCATAATGGATATCCTATGGGTTGAATAGAGGTAGTGAAATTCCATTACCACTGTGTTATTATCAATCTATATTATGTAGGAGGTAAGATTATGTGTATCTTGTAGGTCTCTAAAAGTTAATATGATCATATAAATATAGATAGCACCCTTTTTCCTTACACATTTTTGCATTTATAAATATAGATCCCACTCATCCTGTTGATAGAGCATACTACATTATAAAAAAATGATGAATCTATTCACTCTAATTTCAAATCATAAAACTCCATTTTAAAGTTAATGTGAAATTTAAAAGATCATTTATTTATATCATCATTGAAATCCAATATATCATCCTCATGCCTGGTTTAAACATGTTAATTTTTTGGTTGAAATAGGGATTTCAAAAACCAAATAATTAGAAGCATATATACAAAAAAGAAATAAAACATTAAAAGATAAAGATTACATATAATGTAATAGTTATGAATTTGATATGAATATAATGTATATTAAATTTTTTAGTCCTTAAAAGAAACCCCTTTTAATATTAAGTGTGATATTCCTTCCAAAGTGGAACTTATTGATTCCTTGATCATTCAATTGGGTATTGTTAAGATCTACATGAATACCCCTAGATTATCTTGTGTAAGGAAATAAAGTTATATGTAACTCAAAATTTTCATGTTGGGTATTTTCAAGTTTATCATGAGTATCCTTTGATTATACTATGATGGATTTTTCTTGGTGTTTGATTTGGGTTACACTAACTGGGAAGCCCTAAAAATAAGGATACCTGAGGAATAGAGTTGAGCGAATACATGATGGATTTGGATAGGTGGTCATCTACTCAATTATCTTAGAATTATAACTATTATTATTAGGATGATTCTATACCCAAGTAATCATAGTTTACTTACCTGATAACCGGTATAATTCAAGATGAAATGTGTATCTTAGATCACTAAATGTATATGATGTCTGGGGTCATCATTTTAAGGGGGGAACTTTCATTTTAAAACCATTAATGAAATACATAATGCATGATACTCACCTGCTAATATGTATTTATTACAGATTATGGAATAATTAGCACTAATATTTTTTAGATCATTAATAGGTATAACAAATAAAATAGTTAAATATTGGTATCAAGGAATGAGAAGTTTTCCCAAGGAGAAAAATTTAGTGTACTCAAATGTTAATGTTATAGAAATAAATTTCTTCAACTTTGACTTATGGGTATTAGATATCAAATCTGCATCACATATTTGTGCTAATAAACACAAACTCAGAGATGGGAGGGAGTCCATAAATGGTGAATTATATTTTTTTGCTAGTAATGGAGTAACAGTTTCAGAATTAGAGGTTAGTACCTATGATCTAATTTTACCAAGTGGATTGATCCTAGAATTAAAAAATTGTTATTGCATTCCTTCTATAAATAGGAATTTTATTTCTGTGTATTGTTTAGACAAGATGAGATTTTTATTCATTATTAAGAACATTAATCATTGTATATATAAGAATGAAATGTTTTATGGAATTAGGAATATAATAAATGGTTTATATATTCATGATATTAATAATATTGTGTATAACATTCAGAATAAAAAGGTTAAATTTGATATTAATCCCACCTATCTTCGACATCATCTCCTTAGAAATATAAATGAGAAACACATTCAAAGACTCCATAGATATGTATTATTGGACTCATTTGATTATGAATTGTTTGATACATGTGAATCTTTTTTACTGAAAAATGGAAAATTAACTATTTTTTAGAAAAGGTTATAGGGCTATTGAATTATTGGATCTTATACACTGTGATGCATGTGGACCAATTAGTGCATAAGAAAATGGTGGTTTTAGGTACTTTGTTACCATTACCTATGACTTTAGTCGGTGTATGTATGTTTTTATGACGAAACAAAAGTATGAAACTTTTGATAAGTTTGAATAGTTTTATAACTAAGTATGGAATAAAATGGGAAAAAGTATTGGAGTCCTCTGATCATATCAGGGTGGTGAATAATTGAATGAGGAATTCAAAGCTCATTTGAGAGATTGTGGACATATTTCAAAACTAAATCCTCTCAGATTATGGTGGTGAATATTTTCTCATTGTAGATATGGTTATTGAGTTTGGGTGAGATAATTAGAGTGAACACTGGCCTCAGTAATCCCCAGGTGATATACTAGTGATAGGGTGTAGGTACCTCCCATACTTCATGAAGTTTAGTACTCCCCTATGGACTCTGGGTGTTGGTCCTCCATTCCAAGTAGGAGGTTGAATACTCCCTTAATTATTACTTCCATGATAATGTGAGTGTCCCATATAAAGTAATGGTGCAAGTTAATCCCCCCAAAATGGGGCATGAGTCCTCCATATATGGAGTTGGTACTCCTTCACTCTAGGTTCTTTATTTGATGAGGTGTGAGTCATCCATGATGGTCGACAATCCCTTAATTGATGTACTTGCATCTATAAGGTTTGGGGTCTCTTATTATAGATCCAAATAGATTTCATGGTTTTTAGGATACTAAGTAGTCTGTATATCTCAAGACTTATGATTTATCAAGTACTTTGGGTTGCTTGTGACATGTGATCTTTATTGAGTATGGTTATAACATTGGCACTTTATTACTTCCTTAGTTATCTTAATCCTTAAATCATCTCTCAGTCTTTTTCCCCTGTATTTAGTTTCTTGGGGAATTTTCATTGAATCCTCTATTTCATTTTTGGGGAGTTCTACTGGGTATTTTTATACTCACCCATATATGAGAATTTCATCCACTTGTGTTCTCATTCAGTTCTCTCTTTTTATTTTTGGGGTTTTCAACTAAGTGTTTTTATAATCACCCCTCTATGGGTATTTAACCCACACTTTTTGAATTATTTAAAAAAAAGATACATTAAGGGTGATAACGGAGCATGTAGATTTGTGGGAGTTAGTGATTAATGGTTCTTGGTGGTGAGAATCATTGTCAAGGTTCATGTTAGAAACTGATGTGATGAAGTGTTCCCGTGTTTTCCATTTTAGGTTCATCTTTACTTGGGATATTTGGGTTTTATATTTACCATTATTTCATAAGTTTGATTTTGTCATATTATTATGGATGTTTAGTATTTGGTGCATGTTTTTTATTCTATACCTTGATATTATACTGGGTATTACATTGTTTATGTTTTATTTTAGAGACATGTGATTTTGTGTAGGTTTATTAGTCTTAGGCCTCCCTTGTTCATGTAATTCCTTCTTGATGTTGGTCACCATCCTCTGTCCTATTGGATGTGGTCTTGGGGTGGCATACATAGCCTAACCGTCAGTTCATATGGGCTCTGGAGGGTTGGGTCATTTCATGAAATATATCATTTCAGAGTAAAATATAAGAGAATTTATAAGAAGGTAAAGGGGTAATGTGGATTCGAGAAGGGTGTGGTATTCAATGGAAATATGACCATAAAAATGGTAATATAACCATTATAGTAGTGATGTGATCAATTTTTTATCATTCAAGGTAACTTATATAATCCCTTTAAAGTAAATGTTAACCATTATTAGTAGTGGATTTAATATTAGTTAGTAATGTTTATGAATCTATAAATCATAATGTAATTTTTTGTATAGTTCTTAGTGTATAAATTATTTTAAAAAATATCTTTATAAAATTTCATGCATTTAATGCATGATTTATAAATACACATAGAGTTTTATTTAATAGTTAAATTTACTATAATCATGGAATGGTTTTTATAAAATCAATTGAAAATTTGGATTCAATATGTAAAAAATATATATGATTAAAGTTTTATCAATTATAAAAATCATAAAATATATATTCTTTTAGTAAAATATGATATTTATATATGATCATTCATATTAAAAAATATTGATTAAATTTAATTATATAATTGTTATATAAACTTTAAATTATGAATATATAATTCATTATACATCCGATAAAATATTTCCCCCAATCCTAATAGAACCCTTCTTGAGCTTATAATGGTTAATGTTGGAATGAAATGAAATTATGTTTTTTTCAATTGGTTTTAAGTGATTAAATATGACTAAGATAAAGGTTGTGAAGATTATGAAAATGAGTTGATAAAGTTTAAAAAACATATCATATAACACATAATGATATTTTATTTTAGTTGAAATTTCTTGTATTTTTTCATATATTTAATATGATGAAAATATATTCAATTCATTAATATAAGGATCCAACAATAACATTCATTTTAAAATTTTAGAAATATTTTAAAAAATATATTTCAATAATATATAATTGAAAATTTAAACACGTATTATTAAATTCTTGGTTAAAAATAAATATACATGTAGAAAAAAAGACATATATTTTGATACATTGATTATTTTTCTCATTTCAATGTTTTATATCAAAAATATTTTGTAGGATCAAACTAAATCTTACTTCACTAAAAGTATTTTGTTTCATTAAAAATTTATGCAATAGTAAATTCAATTTAATCCGTCAATACTAAAACTTAACTATAATACTTAATTTCATATAATTAAACAATATCAAAGAAAAAATATATATTTGAAAAACTTATATGGACTGAGGGATGATGGGAATCCAGAACCGTTGACTACATGCCTCAAGTGTGCGATCGCGTGATCTCATTCCAGTCATACAATTGCAGGAAAACCCTCTACTTTTGAGATCACCTGACTGCATCTTAATCATGTGATATGATAACATAGCTACATGATTTCCTATCCCTAATCCTTAACAAAGACACTCTGGCTATGTTGATGATGAGTGGGCCCTCCCACGGTCGCTCGAACTCACATAGAGCATCCACATTCCCTCGCGGTATGGTTTTTATGCAGGAAATAGACAAGCAGGGGTGGTACGATGTGGTGTAGGGGTGGTGTTATGTGGTGCAAGGATTCATGTGGTGTGGGGGGGGTGTGATGTGGTGTAGGGATTCGTGTGATGCCGTGTAGCAATTCGTCACATACCTCAGGTTTTTGGAGAGGAACGATTCAACGGTAAGAATGACGGCGCATCAGAAGTAGGGTTCTACGAGAGTCTGAAGGTGTGCGAGAGAGAAGCCTCTGGTTATGGTTATTTTATAAGATCGGCTAAGCCTTTTATCATTATTTTTCAAAAAACATGGATAAAGAGTGGTTTTATCAGTGCTAAAATAGAAATCACTGATAAAACGTGTCTTTATGAGCGCTAAAAAAACACTGATAAAGCATGTTTTTATCTGCGCTAAAAAATCATTGCTAAAGATTTAATCTTAATAATTTATTTATATTGTTATATATATTTATAAAATTATATATATAATAAATATATACATTTATTTATAATTATAATTATAAATAAATATATTTATAAATATTTGTATATATTTATAAATATATTTTCATAATTATATATATTTATAAAATTATAAATATAATAAATATATTTATTATAATTTTATTATTATTTAAATATATATATATATATATATATAATTATAATTATAAATAAATATATTTATAAAAATTTGGATATATTTATAAATATATTTGTGTATTTATATAATTATATATATATTTATAAAATTATAATGAATGTATTTATTGGAATTTTATAATTATTTAAATATATATTTATTTATTTGTAATTATAATTATAAATAAATATATTTAAAAATATCTCTATATAATTATAAATATATTTATATAATTACACCTCATGGTATGCATCGCTTTGGCATATTTATACAATTATATATATTTATATCAATATATAAATATATATAATTATAAATATAATAACTATATTTATTATAATTTAATAATTATTTAAATATATTTATTTATTTATAATTATAATTATAAATATATATATATTTACAAAGTATTTATATATAATTATAAATATATAATTATAAATATAATAAATATAGTTATTATTTAAATATAGTTATTATAATTTTATAATTATTTATAAAAACGTAAATAAGTTCATTAGTATAACACGAATTAATCATATCTAGTAAAGTATAGATCATAAAAAATGAGTCATCACGTATACAGAAGCATGAATAATAAGGGTGTCAATGTATAAATGAACATTTATGAGTCATGAATAAATATCAATATGCATGTGTCATCATAAGAATAAGTAATCTTGTTTTGGATGTAGGTGGTGCTTGATCCATGGAAAAAGATGACCAGTGGTGTCAGATGAACATATGATTTTCAAGATGAAGGACTTATCGTTTGAAAAAGCCCTAAGTATGAAGACGATGTCAGACAGATGATTTGATTCGCCTCTGCTTGAATCCCTAAATTCTAAATCTGAGATTTATGCTGTTGTTAATCCTTCGAAGAAGGGTAATTCTGGTTCGTCATTCAAGAAGGTTCTTGTCTGTGCTGCCTCAAATCCCGGTGACTTGAGAAAGGGGATCCCAAATGACACTGGTTTTGAATTCGGTAGACTGGATGATGTATGCAGCAATGAGTAGATTACACCCCGATTTGAAATGATGATCTGAAGTAGGGACGCGACTCCTCATCCAAGTTCTTTGATGAGTTTCAATTTGGGTTCCCTTCTTCAGGAAGGATCATGAAGAATGACTTGTTTGCATTTGTTGAAGCTAATCATTCGATTATCTCACAACATATTACATAATGTGAACATTCAATTATCGCTCATTTGATGGTCTAGCAAGGGCCAAATCCCTAGAAGATTGAGTCTGCAAAGCCATCTTCTGCGATTTTGGGGATTTGGAGGGTGGAAAATTGCATCAATAAGTAAGAGATTCTTCCATATTATTTTTCTATCGATCGATATGAATGTTAAAGCATGGGGAATGATTTTTGTCCCTCTCAAACCTAGAACTTTAAGATTTCAAGACTGAGACCCTCATTTTAATCTAGCGAATGTTGGAAATTCAATCACCCAAGTTTGGATTCATGTTTTTTTGACTTAGTTTGTATCTATGGAACCCCCAAATTTTGTGGGACATGACGTATACAGTTGCGATCCCAATTAAGTTTGGAAAAGAAATGGAATGTGCAAGGTTTGGGCATTTTTCTTGGATTCTCATGGTTATTGATATGAGTTCGACCTTCACTAACACTGTAGTGCTGGTGAATGCTAATTATAAATTTGAACTATATATTAAAGTTGAAAATTTCTAATTTATTTTATAAGTGTTATAATATTGGGAATCCTACTGATAAATGTCATAAAGACCTTTGTTGTGCTAATGTAGGAAATTTGGGTATGTGCTTGAACAATGTAAGTTCAAGCTTCCATCTGCAGACACTGACCAATTCAGCTTTTTTCGATGTGGCTACCCAATCAACCAAGCAAGGCAGGGAGGGGAACATAGCAGATGAACTTGCTCTATCAGTTGAAGGTGCCGTAAAGGAGGTGTCAACCCTTGATCAACAGGTTTCTCTAAGGCTTCCTACTAGCATGAAGGGGATGAGTTCTCTTCAGCCCTCTTATAACACAGTTGCCACCTAGGGTTCACCCACCTTGGGTGGTGATGACCTATTTGCTGGCAGTGAGACTTCTCTAGCTTCATCTCAATTTCTGTTACCCTGGGTTGCTGCTATCTCTCCAAGCATAGTTTTTTTTGGGCGTCTCTCTTCCTGATGAAGTGTTGGACCCTCCAGGACAAATGGTTGGTAAGGAGGCAGACATGCATCTGGCTAAAGGCGAGAAAGTTGTGGATTATGAGGGATTTAAAATTGTCTTTCCTAGAAAATTTAGGTCTTCAAATACATCTGAGCACGCAATAGATAGACGTTCTATTGAGGAGAAGTTTGTTCAGACATGTGTGGTGGTGGATGTCCCTACTGTCTATGCTAGTGTGGATGATAACAAGTAGTCTGTCCATGTGGAGACAGACATTAAGGCTAGAGGTGGTGAACAACCTACTCTATAGGGGATTATTTAGCCTCCTGATCATATGACCTCTCATGTTGTTGATGATCAACAATTTTTGTGAGTGTTGCAACCAAACCAATCGATGAGGTAAGATATTTTGATGTCAAAGGTTCTAGAAAGGATGATATAGGTCAGGTATGGGATGGTAGACAGATGAGCTCGGATGAAAATGTGGAATGGTCTTACCCATCTCAATTTTCTGAGCTCATGAAATCTACTTATGACTCTTTTAGAAAGGCTTCAGTTATGGAATATGAAGCTGCAAGGTCAAAAAATATCAAGGCTCCTCTGGTGGATTATGGGGGTGAGAGATACCCCCAGATCCTTATAGATGAAAATGGAAAAATAATTTGATTTACAGCTCGAACTTACTTTCGAAAAAATGGAATTGGGTGTTTCTGAATATAGGGATTATTTGACAGTTCAAAAATTATTATAAAAAAACATTGAAAATGTTTGTCAACATAATATGAGACTTGACTTTAAAGACCTTTCATGGAAATACATGAGCAGCATAATTTCAAAGGAATCCTCGGATTTTTCGTTGAGTGATGAGCTTGTGTTTCCCCAACGGGCCAAGTCAAGGAAGAGAGGGTGTCACTTAAAGGACAAAGGTCAATATCCCAGGAATTTGGACTCCAAAGGGAATGACAGGAGTTGATATCTTTTTTTCCTTATTGTGGGCATTTTTAACGTTGTCGAGTCTCGCTTTCTTTTCAATGTTGTACTTTGATATTTTTCTAATAAATTTGGTGGGTGTGGGTTGACTTGCCAACTCGTACTCAGACCTTTTTTAATATAATTACAAATATAATAAATATATTTCTTATTTAAAAAATATATTATAATTTTATAATTATTTAAATATATATTTATTTATTTACAATCTTATAAATACTTTTTTAAAACATTATATATATATATATTTGAATTATTAAAAAATATATATTAATACACCATATTTATATTAATTATAAACATATGTTTTCTAATTAATGTATGTAAATAAACATTATTTTTTAATATAAATATAATAATTATATATATTAATAATATTTTTTTATTAAAAAATTTTATCAGCACTGATAAAAATTATATTTATCAGTGATTTTAAATGGCATCAAAAAAGGTCTCTTTTTTATCAGCGCTTTATATTTAACGCTCATAAAAGCATAAGTTGATTTTGCGACGATATGTGATAGTGAAATTTTAGGGGGAGGGAGATGTGTGAGGAGGATGGAGTGATTTTTTCTTTCATGGAAATTTTTTTTCTGTTGTGACCGTAGTCAATGGTTGCAAAAGCCTGTGGGTGTTAATTAGTATGTGGTCTTAAAAAATCATATAATGAAAAACAATTAAACCAATAACTATTCAACAATCATAACATACAATTTATAGTGTGTAAACCCCCCAAAAAAACTACTAATACAAAATAAAAAGTGTATATATATTTATAAAATTATATATATAATAAATATAATTATTTATAATTATAATTATAAATAAATATTTTTATAAATATTTTCATATATTTATAAATATATTTTTATAATTATATATATTTATAAAATTATAATGAATGTATTTATTGGGATTTTATAATTATTTATATATATATATATATTTGTAATTATAGTTATAAATAAATATATTTAAAAATATCTCTATATTCAATAGGTGCAGGAGCCAGGCGAAAGCCTCTTCCTAACAAATTTATTAAAAAAAATAAAAGTTACAGGAAAAAGGAAAGATGAGTCAAACAAAGGTAATACCCTCATCCATAAGAGAGACTACAAGTCAAGGCTGAGGCCTATCTCCATAATCATGATCAGATTCAATATCATTATCATCATCGCCAGTTTCCCATTCAGATTGAGAGTCTTTTTTATTGAAGAGAACCAAATATTTCTCCTTGATCTTTTTCTGATCTGGAGTAAGCTTCTTAAAATTGGACCTAGTAGAATGACCACGTCCATTAGGCCAATCTTGACCACACCCTCGACCTCCATTTTTTGGATGCCGACCTCATCTCTAAGTTTTGGTTTGATGTTAAATCCCTTCAGGTTTGTAGTCTTTTCCATGATATTACCACTTAAATTGACAATGTCAACAGACTGAACATTTCATGTGTCATAGTCTGCCTGCTCGGTAGTGAGTGAAGCATTATAAGAATCATTTGCCCCTTCTTTCTCATCAATATTTCATGATGGAGAAATGATCACATCATGTGGAGAGCCCATGAAGGTTGGTAGATCCACCTGTGCGTTATTGACAGTATAATTCCCTTGCACAAGATGAGCATTTGAAAATGAAAATGAAGGGTCCATGGATATTTTGTGCATATCAGCTGAAAGCCCTCATTATCCACAATCTTATCCTTCCCTTTCTTTTTATCCAAACCAAGTGAGTCATGCCTCAAATCAAAATCAGTTTCCTTTTGAATAGAAGCTTCAAGAGCACATTGATCATCATTTTTGGATTTTTTTTTCCTCTTCATTAGTAGCCTCATCCCATGAGTTCTTCGAACCACCAACACCCTCAAGCGGCCCAACAACACCACTACCATTGCACAAGTCAGATTTCCCTTGCTTGACAATCTGGGCAGCAGTAGAAGGTGCAATGTGACTAGCAGTAGGAGGGGTCGTACCCTGTTTGATGGCCTCAACAAAGGAGAGTTTCCCATCAATAGGGTCATCCTTTTGCTTGAAAACCTACCTGGCCTTATTGACTCACCTCTTCTTACATTGGTCAACAACATTTCCAGAGATCTTACGGTGAGAGAAAAATATATTTTTTCAGCACTGCTCATATGAGTGACCAATATATGAACAAGTGCTAAAAAAGTTGTACAACCACACAAATTGAATGGTCAATTCCAGTTTCAGATCACCCGCAACCAAAAACACTTTCTCCACCAGCTCATAAGATAGATCAATTTCAACAAGAACTCGGGCGAAATGGACATAACTAAAGTCCTTTGTCTATCTATTGAACTTGATTGGAGTCCCCACTGCAGAGGCAACATCTCAAAGGATCGAGGGGTTCCAAAAGAACCAGCTCAATCCCTTTATTCTGATCCAGGTTTGCAAAGAAGAACTGGATGCAAATGGGTTCAGGAGGGGATCCCATTGCTGAAGTGTGAGAAACATGGGCTTTAGAGGAATCATTCTATAACTCCATGCAAAATACTGGAGCTCTTTCAAAGAAAAGACAATATAAAATGTTCCCTTCCTGATTGAAATCATTTTCTAATCACTGAAACCCCAGCATTATTGAATATAGTTTTTCAATTCATCTAGATTCCACGGGGTCCGAGAGGCCGAGATCTAAGGGAGAAGGGAGAATTTTTACTCTTTAAATCAGTCTTCAAAGATATGCAGATTGGCATGAACAAGGGCGAGAAATCTATTCCATGAAATTCATTTCTGTAATGAGGTCGAATCTTCCGGGAAATCAAAAAAGAACATGTTTCATGAAGTAAAGATCATAAAAATGAGTCATTGCATATATAGAAGCATGAATAATAAGGGTGTCAATGTATAAATGAACATTTATGAATCTTGAATACGTACCGATATGCATGATTCATTATAAGAATAAGTAATCTTGTTCTAAGTGTCGATGTTTCTTGATCCATGGAGGACGATGGATAGTGGTGCCAGATGAACATATGATTTCCAAGATGAACTACTTCTTGATTGCAGAATCCCTAAGTATGAAGACGGTGTCGGACAGACGATTTGCTTCGCCTCCATTTGAATCCCCAAATTCTAAATCTGAGATTTATGTTGTTGTTAATCCTTTGAAGAAGGGTAATTCTAGTCCGTCATTCAAGGAGGTTCTTGTCTGTGCTTCCTCAAATCCCAGTGACTTGAGAAAGGGGATCCTAGATGACACTGGTTTCAAATCTGATAGACTGGATGATGTTTGTGGTGATGAGAAGATTGCCCCTCGATTCGAAATGATGATCTGACATAGGGACACGACTCCTCGTCCAAGTTCTTTGATGAGTTTCGATTTGGGTCCCCTTCTTCAAGAAGGATCATGAAAAATGACTTGATTGCATTTGTTAAATCTAATCATTCAATTATCTCACAACGTATTACTAAATGTAAACATTTGATTATCGCTCGATTGGTGGTCCAACAAGGGCCCAATCCCTGGAATATTGAGAGTCTACGAAGTCGTCTTCTGCAGTTTTGGGGTTTTGGAGGATGGAAAGTTACATTAATAGGTAATGGATTCTTCCATATTATTTTTCCATCGATCGATATGAAGGTTAAAGCATGGGGAATAAGTTTTTTCCCTCTCAAACCTGGAACTCTAAGAATTTAAGACTGGGAAACTTTTTTTTAATCCAAGGAATGTTGGCAATTCAATCACCCGAGTTTGGATTCGTGTTTTTTTCCCTAATTTGTATCTATGGAACCCCCAAATTTTGTGGTACGTGGTGTCTGCGGTTGGGATCCCAATTAAGTTTGACAAAGAAATGAAACGTGCAATGTTTAGGAATTTTTCTCAGATTCTCATGGAGATTGATATGAGTTTGACCTTCACTGACATTGTAATGCTGGTGGATGCTAATTATAAATTTAAACTGCATATTGAAGCTGAAAAAAATTTCTGGTTTATGTAAGTGTTGTAATATTGGGCATCCTACTGATAAATGTCATAAAGACCTTCATTGTGTTAATGTAGGAAATTTGGGCATGTGCTTGAACAATGTAAGTTCAAGCTTCCATCTGTAGACACTGAACAATTAAACTTTTGTCGGTGTGGCTTCCCAATCAACCGAGCAGGGCAGAGAGGAGATCATAGCAAATGAACCCACTCTATCAGTTGAAGGTGCCGCAAAGGAGGTTTCGGGCCTTGATCAACAGTTTTCTCTAAGGTTGCCTACTATTATGAAGGGGTTGACTTCTCTTCGACCCTCTTATAACATTGTTGATGCCTTGGGTTCACCCACCTTGGGTAGTACTGATCCATTTACAGGTAGTGAGACTTCTCTAGCTTTAGCTCAATCTCCATTGCTATGGGTTGCTGCTGTCTCTCATGACATTGTTGTTGTGGTCATCTCTCTGCCTGATGAAGTGTTAGACCCTCAGGGACAAATGGTTGGTAAGGTGGAACACATGCTTCTATCCAAAGGCAAGAAAGTTATGGATGATGAGGGGTTTGAAATTGTCTTGACTAGAAAACTAAGGTATTCCAATGCATCTGAACACACAACAGATAGACCTTATATTGCGGGGAAGTTTGTTCAGACATGTGCAATGGTGGATGTCCTTACTGCTGGTGCTAATGCGGTATGCAGATGATAACAAGAAGTATGCCCATGTGGAGACAAACATTAAGGTTGTAGGCAGCAGTGAACAACCTACTCTGCAGGGGATTATTTATCCTCCTGATCATATGACTTCTCATGTTGTTGATGATCAACAAGTTTTGCTAGTGTTTCAACCTCTGTCAATTGTTGAGGGAAGATCTTCTGATGCCAAAGGTTATAGCAAGGATGATATAGGTCAGGGGTGGGACGGTAGGCAGATGAGCTTAGATGAAAATGTAGAATGGTTTTACTCATCTCAATTTTCCGAGCTCAAGAAAACTACTTATGACTCTTGTAAAGGCTTCAGTTATGGAATGTGAGTGTTCAAGGTCAAAAAATATCAAGGATCCTCTGGTGGATTATGAGGGTGAGAGGTACCCCCAGGGCCTTACAGATGAAAGTGACAAAATGATTTGATTTACAACTCAAAGTTACTTTCAACAAAATGGAATTGGGTGTTTCTAGATATAGGGATTATTAGACGGTCCAAAAATTGTTATAAAAAAACACAGAAGATGGTTGTTGTCATAATCTGAGACTTGACTTTCAAGATCTTTCATGGAAATACATAAGCAACATTATTTCAGATGACTCCTCAGATTCATTGTTGAGTGATGAGTTTGTGTTGCCCCAACGGGCCAAGTTATGGCAGAGAGAGAACCACCCAAAGGATAGAGGTTGATATTCCAGAAATTTGGGCTCCAAAGGGAGCAACATGAGTTGATCTCTTGTTTTCCTTGTTGCGGGAATTTCTAATGTTTTTGAGTCTTGCTTTCCTTTCTATGTTGTAATTTGATATTTTTTTAATAAATTTGGTGGGTGTGGGTTGACTTGTCAACTCGTACTCAGAAATTTTTGAATATAATTATAAATATAATAAATATACGTATTATTTAAAAATATATATATAATTTTATGATTATTTAAAAATATATTTATTTACTCACAATACTATAAATAATTTTTTTAAAACATTATATTGTTGGATTTGGTGGCCTAGAACCAACTAATTTTTACTTTATTCATTAATAAAATCCTTATCACATCTTGATTGTTCTTCTGCGTGACAATGCATGTGATAATGTCCTAAGGATAGTTGTTGCATTAAAGGGTCATAGTGGATCCCTGCTATGATGAGAACCCAGAAGTTTCATAACACTGTTCTTGAATATATGTTCTATGGTCAGATGATGTTATTTGAGGGACACAAATAATACAGGCCATTAGGGGTGAGGACTCATAAAACTTTGAGGCACCTTCTCATGGTGTGTGCCCATGGTAATATCCAGGAGGATATTATTGGACTCCTCGTGTATTAATCATGTTTTAATGATCAAAAATCTCATTAATGATCATAAATCTTATTCAACCTAGTTAACTCCTATAAATTATATCCAATCATGTGTATTTATGTTTCAAGTTCACTCATGCTTTGTAATGGTTAAGCTAAATCCATTTCATGCATATTACTATTTAAGTCTGAATACTGTTATTTGCCTAAGTACAAGACACCATGAGCAATACACCATGAGCAAGACGCTGTGACACTCAGACCGTGACACTCAGACACCGTGTAAAGAAGATATTGTTTTCATAACATACTGTGACATCGTTTCTTAAACTATTTTTTCGTCTTTCAATTTAATGTTTAACGGTCATATTTGATGCCTTTAATGCATTGACATAATTAATGTTTCTTTTTAGACATAGTAAGAGGTATGAGGTACGAAACACATGGAACATGTCGGCTAAAACACATGCATTCAAAGATAAATAGTGGAGAGTTCCCAACAACCATAGAGCGCGATACTGAATGAGAAACAAGCCTGTGAGCACGACCGCGAAGAACACATTACAATATTTTCAAAGAAAGCGTTGTCTCATACATGAAATCTGACACTACTAAAGAACATATGAAGTACATTGGAATCTAGAGAACACCTTTACATTATCAAAGCTCATGAAGAACACAATTTGAATTACGACACTCTGTTTTTCAAGACAAAAAACCAAAGAAGGACTCAGAAGAATTTATGTTTTATCAAAGGAGTCCAGAGATGAACTTAAGATCATTAGAGCATTCTAAAATCATATCTACTCTCTCTCAGTGATTCTTTTACTTAATTTTGAGTAGTGTGTGTACTCTGTATATTCCATACACACACTGACTCCTGTGCTAAACTGAAGGATTTATAAATACTTACACCAAACTCTTTATACTCTTGTTTACCCACAACAATTGTGGAAGAGGTCCCTGTGTGTCCTGGTTATTATTTTTGTTTACCCATGAAAATTGTGGAAGAGGTCCCAGTGTGACCTGGACAGTCTGTGTACTGTTGTTAACCCCGATCCAGGGTGTGGATCAAAGTTTATTTATATAATCTGCTTGGTGGAAGGCTATCACCAAGTGGAGTGGATTAGGTCTCGGCTTGAGACTGAACCACTTGTTTCATATCCACTGTGCTATTTAAATTTAGTCTTCTCTGTTTTACTGCTTTATTGCATAATCCAAAAAACACTAATTTCACTTTGATAGTTAGTCTTGGAAAGAGGTTATAACTGATTTGTCTTAGTAGGATAACTTCAAAAGTAATATTAATAATACATATTAAGATTACTGAGAATTAATCAATCTTCTAAGAAGTTGTTTAAAAAGTCAAACTCTTATAACAGTATAACCTTGATTAACTGGGTTGTATCTATTTTTGGGGAAAACCATTTCTATTAAAATAATATTTTTGTAACATAAATTTTTATTGTTACTCAATTCACCCCTCCCCTCTTGAGTAAACTACTCTGACCAACATTTGGTATCAGAGGCTGCTTTATTAAGACTATGTGTACTCTTACTCAGCTGTGATTGTAGTTATACTTTAAAGATATATAAATTTCTATTAATTCTAAATTTCTAGCTCTTTTAAAGTAATTCATTAGTATGGATAATAGATTGGAAGGTGATGCAACCAACAGACCACCATTCTTTAATGGAACCAATTATGCTCAATGGAAAATTAAAATGAAAATGTATCTAGAGAGTATGAGCTTTGAAATTTTGTCATCCATTATAGATGAATACAAACTTACTGTGACTTATAGAATTACATGGGATAAACCTACAAAACTTTCTTACAATAACAATTGTAAATACATGAATGCTCTGTACTGTTCCTTAGGAGATGAAGAATTTAATAGGATTTATGCTTGTAAAACTGCCCATGAAATTTGGGATACCTTTTCTGTCTCACATGAAGGAACATCTAGTGCAAAGGAAATGAGACTTAATACTTATACTATAAAATATGATAATTTTAAAATGAAATATGATGATCCTATTTCTGACATGTATCTAAGGTTTAATGAGATTGTCAACACAATGATTTCTCTTGGAAGATAAGTCACTGCCAAAGAATAGATCATGAGAATCCTTAGATGTCTACCTGACAGATGGAGGGGAACCTCTGTCTCAATTAGAGAATCATGCGACATCAGCAAGATGCCTGTAAAAGAACTCATTGGGAAACTAATGATGTATGAGGAAGAGCTGAAAGTCAACAAAGAGGAGGAGGATGAACCAAAGAGGAAATTTTTATCATTTAAGACCACCTTTAGAAGCACAAAGACAAAGGGAAACTGAAAGCTTCTGTAGAAAGTTCCACCACTGAAAAATCATCACCTGACAGTGATGAGGAGATGGCTCAACTGGCCATAAGATTCAAACGATTATACAAAAAGAAGAACTTTTTCAGAAAGCCTAACTTCAAGGGAAAATATGATCTAAAAGGAAACTGGAAAAAGGACTGGAAAAGAAATGACAAAACTGATGAAATTGTATGCTATGAATATAAGCGCAAAGGACATATAAAGGCTGACTGTCCAAATCTCAAGTATAATAAGAAATATGGGGACAAGGATAATAAGTAAAAAAGTCAATGAAGGAAACCTAGAGTGACTCTGAGGATAGTTCAAGAGACTCATAGACATCACGTGATGAACAAGATAACAAATCCAATATGTGTTTTATAACAAACACATCTGAGGTAACAATGAACTCTTCTGTACATAATTCATACTATTCTGAAGAGGAAAGTGACTCTGAAAATATGACTAATGAAGAAATGTTTGAATATTGTAACATTCTTGAAGAGATATTCAATGAATTAAAGGATAAATATAAATCATTGAAGAAACAACATGCTCTCATTGTAAATGTTAAATCTGAACTTTCTACTGAAAAGGAGAAAAATGCTCAACTACTCAAAGAAAACAATGAATTAAAAATTTCTAATGATCAATTAAAAGGTGACTTAGAAAATTTTACTAATGGGAAAAATACCCTTACCCAAATTCTAGGAAAACAAATTGCCCCCAAATATAATACTGGAATTGGTTATCAACCTGGTAAAAGAAAACTTGGTAGAACGAATTTTGTTTCAAAATCTAGGACATATAATTTTGTTCCCAGTTCTGGACACAAATCAACTAGCTTAAGTCATGATACATACTCTACTGTTTCAAGTTTTTGTGGTCCAAATACAGTTTATTTTTCAAATACTTTACATAATTATTATAGGAAACCTATGAGACAAATATGGGTTTTTAAAGCACTTATTACTAATGTTACTGGACCCAAACAAGTATAGGTACCAAAATCTGTCTTTGCTTGATCATGTTATAGGAAATATTCTTAAAGAAATATTGCAAAAATCTATGGTACTTGGATAGTGGATGTTCAAGGCACATGACAGGAGACTACTCATGCTTCAAGAACCTGATAAAAGTAGATGGAGAACATGTCACATTTGGTGACAATGCCAAAGGGAAGATCATTGTCTTAGGCCAGATTGGTAACTCTGATTAGATTTTAATTTCTAAAGTACTATTTGTTAATGGCTTAAAATATAATCTGCTTAGTATCTCGCAATTATGTAATGATGGATATCATGTTAAATTTGAAAATGATGCATGTAATGTCTTTAATTCTAAAGATGAATTGGTATTTTCTACATCAAGGAATGAGAATGTTTATTTTGTTAATTTAGATTCCTTAGCTTCTAAAAATGTTTCATGCTTAAGTGTATTTCATAACGAATCTTGGCTCTGGTATAGGAGACTAGGACGCTGTAATGTTCACTCCCTTAGAAAGCTAACTTAAAAATTCCTAGTTAAAGACTTACCCAAACTTGAGTTTCCACATAACAAAGTGTGTAATCCTTGTCAAAAGGGAAAACAACACAGAATCTCTTTCAAATCAAAGAAAGAAGTTTCTACTTCTCAACCTCTCGAATTGGTTCACATAGATTTTTTTGGACCATCTAAAGTTTCTAGTTTAAATGGGAAGCACTATGTTTATGTTCTGGTAGATGATTTTTCTAGATATACCTGGACCTTCTTCATGGCTCACAAAAGGGAAGCCTTCTCTTATTTTACTAAGTATGCCAAGTCTGTAGAAAATCTTAGTGGCCTTAAAATTAAATCCTTAAGAAGTGATCATGGTCGTGAGTTTGAAAATCAAGATTTTGAAATCTTTTGCTCACGAAATGGTTATAGTCACAATTTCTCTGCCCCTAGAACACCCCAACAAAATGGTGCTGTAGAAAGAAGAAATAGAACCCTGCAAGAAATTTCTAGAAAAATGCTTAGTGAATATGACTTACCTATCTACTTTTGGGATGAAGCTGTTAATACAACATGCTACATAATCAATAGAGTCTTGATTAAACCTATTCTTAAAAAGACCCCATATGAACTCTGGAACAATAGGAAACCTAAGGTTAATTACTTTAGAGTTTTTTGTTGCAAAGTCTTTATTCTCAACACTAAGGATAATCTTGACAAATTTTCATCCAAAAGTGATGAAGTAATTTTCCTAGGTTACTCAATATTAAGTAAATATTATAGAGTATTCAATAATAGAACTAAATGTGTGGAAGAATATGTTCATATCAAGTTTGATGAAACCGATCCACATGAGCCTAGAACCATCCTAGAAAATCTGGAGGATGATGTATCAAATCTGAACATCAACTTAAAATCCTCAAATTCCTCTGTGAAAGAGTCTGTGAAAACCTCCAATTCTGGAAATTCTCTACAATCGAGTCATAATGAACCTAAATCTGTTGATGAAACTAAAATCACTGGTCCCTCTTTTTATAGAAAGGTTAGAACCCTTAAAAGTTATCCCTTAGATGTTGTTGTAGAAGACTTAGAGAAAGGAACACAAACTAGAGCTTCTCTTAGAAATCAGGTTGAACATCAAGCCTTCTTGTCACGACTTAAACCTAAAAACATTGATGATGACATCGATGATGAATTTTGGGTAATGGCTATGCAATAAGAACTTAATCAGTTTGAAAGAAACAAAGTTTGGAAACTTGTTGAAAGACCCAAGGACACTTTCATCATAGGCACTAAATGGGTGTTTAGAAATAAGGTAGATGAAGCTGGAAATATAGTTAAGAATAAGGATAGATTAGTTGTATAAGTCTGTAGTCAAGAAGAAGGAATTGACTATGAGGAGACCTTTTCTCCAGTAGTTATACTTAAAGCCATCAGAATCATACTTGCCTATGCTGCACATATAAATTTCAAACTATATAAAATGGATGTTAAGAGTGCATTCTTAAATGGTTATATAGCTGAGGATGTCTTTGTTGAACAACCCCCTGGATTTACAAATCCTCATTTTCCCAATCATATTTTCAAACTATCAAAATCTTTGTATGGTTTAAAGCAAGCTCCAAGATCTTGGTATGACATATTGAGTACTTTTCTTATTTCTAAAGGTTTTACAAAAGTAATAGCTGATCCTACCCTCTTTATAAAATGAATTTCTAATGATGTTTTAGTTGTTCAAATCTATGTAGATGATATTATTTTTGGATCTTCAAAAAATTCATTATGTATTGATTTTTCTAAAATGATGCAAAACAAATTTGAAATGAGTTTAATTGGTGAACTAAAATTCTTTCTTGGATTTCAAATATTTCAAAATAATGATGGAATTGTTTTAACTCAAATTAAATACACTAGATATATTCTAAAACGTTTTGGATTGAATAGCACTAAAAGTAGTGACACTCCCATGCATACCACATGTAAGTTGGATCTTGATGAAGATGAAAAATCTGTTGATCAAACCACTTATAGAGGAATGATTGGAAGTTTACTCTACTTAACTGCTAGCTATCCAGACATTATGTTTAGTGTGTGTATGTGTGCTCTTTTTCAAGCAAATACTAAAGAATCTCATTTAAATGCGGTAAAGATAATTTTCAAATACCTCAAGCATACAACCAATCTAGGATTGTTCTGCCCTAAAGGACAATCATTTGAACTAGTTAGTTATTCTGATGCTGACTTCGGTGGATGTAAGTTAGATAGAAAGAGAACCTCTGGAACATGTCACCTTTTAGGCAAGTCACTAGTATCATGGTGTAGTAAGAAACAAAATTTTGTTGCATTATCTACTGCAGAATCTGAATACATAGCTGCTGGCAGTTGTTGTGCAAAAATTCTGTGGATGAAACACACTTTACTAGATTATGGATATCAATTCAGACATGTACCAATAAATTGTGACAACACAAGTGCTATTAACATCTCAAAAAATCATGTTTCACATTCTAGGACAAAGCATATTGATATAAGACATCACTTTTTGAGAGATCATTATCAAAAAGGTGATATCACCTTGGAATTAATTGGTACTGAATATCAACTTGCTAATATATTCACTAAACCATTAAATTATGATAGAATAGACTACATCATACATGATCTTGGCATGATAAATCTCAAATATATATCTTACTTATCTTACTGTTCAATATTTTACTATGTTTTACTTTACTGTTTCATGATTATGGTCTCTCAGTTATTGTCTCTCATGTTTACGGTCTCACCGTTAGCACTTTGTACTTATGGTCTGACACTTATTGTCTCACCATAACGCGCACTGAAAAGTTCACTCACTGTCTCACCATGACGTTCACTCACTGTCTCACTGTAACGACTACTTACTGTCTCACCGTGAAAATTATTTATGATTTTCTTTAAACCTGTATCATGGTAATTTTTATTTCACCTCTTTTACTTTCCAGCGTTTTTACTTTTGTGACGACTGGCATTCCCAAATGATAAAACAAAAAGTTTCACTCAGACTCTCTCTCTCGTTTCGAACCCTTTCAACCTTGCAACCCCTTATCTCTTTCTCTCTCTCTCGAACCTTCAGTGGATGCCAAGAATGAAACGTTCATCGTCATCCACACCTGAGAAGTGCCGCCTGAAGAAGAAGAAGATAGCACCCAAGCAGACACCAGAAGGGCCTCTGAATCCGAACCTGGTAAATCACAGTGTTGTTCCTGAGAAAGAAATTTTCCCCGAATGGATTTTATCTAGAAAATATCTAGTCTTTAAAGTGTTAAAAGAACAAGGCTAGTTAGAATGGTTCTCAAGGGAGAACAGACCTATCTATCCCAGATTAGTAGCTCAATTCTACCAATACGCATAGTTTTCTTTTGACTCTGGTGAAAGTTTTATTGTGAGGGGCTGGATTAATGGCCAAAGATGCTCCTTATCGTCGAGGTTATGGGCCACATGCCTTAGGATACCTCGCGAAGGAATATGTGATGATTATTAGAGAGAACCTCCACCTACAACTGATTTATTTGATCTTGACGATGCTCTAAAAACCCTAACCGGAAATGGAACCAAAAGAAGGGTCATCGCTGCAGAACTTGATGGAGAAACAAGACTGCTGTTTAAATTTGTTCAAAATATGGTTAGTCCAAGGAAAGGTGACTTTTCTGTATTAAAGTATCAAGACATGTTTTTAATTCATCTTATGGACTGTGAGTACTATCTCTCTAAAACCACTATCAGGAGAATGAAGATAAACTAGAACCCATGAAAAAAAGGAGTGGGTGGAAGACAACGATAAGGTTTATGAGAAGTTTAATCCTGTAGATTATCCATCAAGGCCGAAAGATATTTCTGATCCTGGTTTGGAACCAGATGAACTTGGTGAGTATTCAGAAGAAGAGGAAGAAGAAGTTGAAGTACCTCATAGGGAAGAAGTTATTATTGAAGAATAAAGGACTATTGTTCCTCATTTTTCTCTTGAAGAAGAATTTCCTACCCCTAGTGAAGATGTCAATATAGAAATCCAACCCGAGGATGAAAAAGAATCAGGTGTGAAAGAATCTGAGTAGCAAGCCATGGAAGAGTCTGTTCTAGAAGAACACCCTGTTTTGAAATAAGTAAATCTAGAAGAACTTCCTGTTATGCAAGGAGAAAATCTTGAAGAGCTCCCTGAAGAACAACCCGTTCCTAAAATAATACCCTCTGCTAAAGAGAGGATGGAGATAGCCTTTCAGTTTTCTAGACAAGAGATGAATGAGGAACTTAGAAATGAAACTGTGGATTTAGACCAAGCTCCTGAGCCTCTCAATCCTGAAAAGGAAGCACCTGTTGAGGGGGAGGAAACCCAAAATATTGAGTCTGATAAAGCCTCACATCCAACTGAGTCAAGTATTATGGACACTCAGTACAAATTTCCTAGTTTTTATGATGTGAATGAGTCTCAACAAGTTACTGCAAGCAGGATTGATCTCTCTTCCCTATTTCAGTTGAAGTCGGTTTCTATCTTTACCCCTAAGAAGGAACCAGAACTTGAACCTTCCCCTGTACCAATTCCTTCACCTGAACCTTCACCTGAACCTTCACCCGAACCTTTACCTGAACAGATACCCTTTGTCAGTAAGGATGATTTGAAGGATTTTGTAGATACTATCTTATCTGGAGTTGAGAAGCTTATGAACTCCCAACCTCATGTTGTGACAAATATGAGTGAGAGAGATGCCTCACTACTTTTGGAGAAGATCATTTGGCAGATCCAACCTAAAATGCTCTATGAGATTCAAGAAGTACGAGTTGAAAATAAGTTACTCAGTAATGAAGTCACAACCCTGAGAAGCATGGTGGAAGACATGCAAAAAGAGCTGCATTCAAGATCGGAACCTGCTACTGCTCCTCTAGAACCCACTATTTCTCAAGTCACTCGAGATGTTGTGTCTCAGATTCACCCTTATCTGTTATACTTAAATGAAAATATTTCATAAAGGCACAAACAGTTATTGAAGGAAATGAGAGATCTTGTGGTGAACCTGAATAAACTCACTGATGAGTACACTGGTTTTCTTCAAAAGGTACTGAATCAGCTCAAATCTCTGACCACAACCGTCAAAGCTTCTAATACCTCTAGTCAATCCTCTACACCTTCCTTGGATAGTACTTTGCTCAGATCTATAGTCCAAGAAGAGCTTCAGAATTCTTTTAGTGGCTTTAATGTGGCTTCTTTCTATGAAGTTTTCAAGAATAGTGATAGAGTGATTGACCTTGTGCAAATTCATTCCAAGATTAAAAATGATGCCCAGTAGAAGATTTCTAAGAAAGTGGATTTCTATTTCAACCAAATTTTCTCCAAGACTGATATGACCAACCACTTCAAATACCTTGTAGAGAATCTGTGAATTCCTCCTGTAACTCAAGCCTTCAAAAACCAAGCCCAGAAGCTAACCGAGTTTACCAGATTATTGGACAAGTTCATGGAAAACAAAGATGACTTTGAAAAAGCCATGCAGTATGGTGGAGAGATTATTGTAGACTTCATCAAACTTCTACGACCCTATCTTCATGTCTAGAGTACAACAATTATTGCTCCAGCAGCTGCACCTCTCAGACCTGGACTGCCTACATTCACTTCTGCCTTAGCCTCAACTACCATGACTGTTGGCCAAACTCTCAGTCAGATCAGGCCTGTCATTATTGATCAGCAACTGCCTCAATCTTCTACTACTCCTACCTTGCCTCCCTCAGTCTTTGAAGGTCTACCTTTACCCTTTCTATCTACCACCTCTCTACCTTCTTCTACAGCAACCACTATCCTTATGGTTTCCTCTTCTGCTGCTGATAAAGGCAAAGAGAAGTTCAATCCCTGAAGAAGACTAGTGCTTACTCTTTTTTGATGGGGATGTCATTATTTTTGTATTTCTCCTTTATTTTGTACTGAATTGTTTCCTCTTAATGAAATGTGCACTATTTACCCTCTCTTTCTTTCAACCTTTTGATAATCCCAAAAGGGGGAGAAGTTTTTATATGTTATTTTCTCTATAGTTTCATCTAATTTACACTTTAATTGTGCATGATTTGTGATCATCAAAAAGGGGGAGATTGTTGGACTCCTTGTGTATTAATCATGTTTTAATGATCACAAATCTCATTAATGATCATAAATCTTATTCAACCTAGTTAACTCCTATAAATTATATCCAATCATGTGTATTTATGTTTCAAGTTCACTCATGCTTTATAATGGTTAAGCTCAATCCATTTCATGCATATTATTGTTTAAGTATGAATACTTTTATTTGCCTAAGTACAAGACACCGTGAGCAAGACACCGTGAGCAAGACACCGTGAGAAAGACACTGTGAGCAAGACACCGTGACATTCAGACCGTGACACTTAGAAACTGTGTGAAGGAGAAACCATTTTCATAACATACTGTGACACCGTTTCTTAAACTATTTTGTCGTCTTTCAATTTATTGTTTAACGGTCATATTTGATTCCTTTAATGCACTGACATAATTAATGTTTCTTTGTAGACATAGTACGAGGTACGAGGTATGAAACACATGGAACCTGTCGGCTAAAACACATGCATTCAAAGATAAAGAGTGAAGAGTGACCAACAACCAAAGAGCGCGATATTGAACGAGAAACAATCCTGTGAGCACGACTGTGAAGAAAACATTACAAGATTTTCAAAGAAAGCATTGTCTCATACATGTAATCTAACACTACTGAAGAACATACGAAGTACACTGGAATCCAGAGAACACCTTTACATTATCAAATCTCGTGAAGAACACAAGATGGATTATGACACTATGTTTTTCAAGACAAAAACCAGAGAAGGACTCAGAAGCATTTCTGTTTTATCAAAGGAGTCCAGAGTTGCACTTCAAATCACTAGAGCATTCTAAACTCATATATACTCTCTCTCGGTGATTCTTTTACTTACTTTTGAGCAGTGTGTGTACTCTGTATATTCCATACACACACTGACTCTTGTGCTAAACTGAAGGATTTCTAAATCCTTACACCAAACTCTTTATACTCTTTTTTACCCACAACAACTGTGGAAGATGTCCCTGTGTGGCCTGGTTATTATTTTTGTTTACCAACGAAAACTATGGAAGAGGTCCCTGTGTGACCTGGATAGTCTGTGTACTGTTGTTAACCCCGATCCAGGGTGTAGATCAAAGTTTATTTATATAAACTGCTTGGTGGTAGGTGATCACCAAGTGGAGTGGATTAGGTCTCAGTTTGAGACTAAACCACTTTTTTTATATCCGCTGTGCTATTTAAATTTAGTCTTCTCTGTTTTACTACTTTATTGCATAATCCAGAAAACACTAATTTTACTTTGATAGTTAGTCTTGGAAAGAAGTTATAATTGATTTGTCTTGGTAGGATAACTTCAAAAGTAATATTAATAATACATATTAAGATTACTGAGAATTAATCAATCTTCTAAGAAGTTGTTTAAACAGTCAAACTCTTATAATAGTATATACTTGATTAACTGGGTTGTATCTATTTTTGGTGAAAACCATTTCTTTTAAAATAATATTTTTGTAACAGAAATTTTTATAGTTACTTAATCCACCCCTCCCCTCTTGAGTAAACTACTCTGACCAACAGATATTATGAGAACGAGACCCACCAGTAGGAAATCCACATTTCATAGTGTCATTGGATGTTCCTATCTATGAACGTGTGTATTGGTCCTTAGACTTTAATATTATTATTAATGGGTATTAAAACTCACGCCCTTAGATTTATTGACAAAAACTGTGATGACGCACTATTCGCATCGAGGTGGGATACGTTGGGTGCGTCACGAGTAATACCACATTAATAGATAATGCAAGAAAGGATTTTCCCCTTCTGTTCCATAATGGAAGTATATATCTTAGGCCCTTTGATGGAATTGATATAGCATAAGTAAATCCATGGCCATGGTAAGGAATGGGCAAGTTCAATTCTAGAAATTCAAAGAAAGAATAATTGAGCACATGGGTTGATGGCACTAGCATGCAACCCGCTTGATTAGAGATATCGTGACAAAGGGATTATATTACACGGTTAGCGTTCATATGAGGTGACACATCATTGCGGCGTCAACTTCTTTCTCTTGAGTGCCTTGACCTGTTGCTAGATAGTAATCTTGGACTTTAGGCAAGCCCGCCTAATGCCAATGAGAAAGAGGCCTAGAGGTTCACACACTAAGTGTGTCCATGTATCTCAGTTTTTTTGATAAGAAGGACAAATAAAATTAATGAATAAGATCAACCGATGTACAAATGCAAAGCCATGAAGAGAAATTGTCCAGCTAGAGCTGGTTGACATCGAAGGGGCCTGAGGCCGCCAGCTGATGGGCCGCATTGTTTCCTTCCCTTTTGGTAAAGGAGAATGAGCATCGAGAAAAGCCTTGGTGAAGCACGCAAATTCTCCTGATGATGAAGCCAAATGGATGGAGATCTCCATCGTTGTGGTTAATAGCATTGATAACAGTGAGGCAGTCAGACTCGATGATGATATCAACCCATCCACGTTCCATAGAGAGCATCATACCTGCCAGGATGGCAGAGGCCTCAGCAACAGCAGGTTCCCAGAAGGAATGGTGTGATTTATGTTTTGCAGCAATGATTTTCCCCAGGTGATTTCTGGCCAGGAGACCGAGAGCAACAAACCCATCCTTGGGGAGAGACACGTCCACGTTGAGCTTAAGAATCCCTTCTGGTGGGGTATTCCAATGAGGGGGACAAGAGGGGGTTGCACCTGGAAAAAAGTGTCCTTTGTGGTCCTTCCAACCCTCAATCCATGACTTGGCCCGTTCAATCCAGAATTCAGGAGGTTTATGAATGTGGTGAAAGACAGCATCGTTACGCCGGACCCAAATGATCCAAGTCAGGGTGCAGAGTGAGCCTACGTTGCTCGATGAGAGAGAGGAGCACCAGCGCATCAGAAGATCGGGGAGGTCAGAGACAATGTCAAGTGAAGCAGCTGAAGTTGGGCCTCATTTATTCCAAATGTCCTTAGCTCCCAGGCAATGAATGATAGCGTGCAAAAGAGTTTCTGGAATATTCGAGCAGAAGGGGCAGGACTCATCACTGGCCATATGTTGGTAAATGATCAGGATCATGGTAGGGAGGGTGCCCGTGCACACCTGCCACCAAAATTGGCATATTTTTTGGGGGACGTTGAGCTTCCAAAGTGATTTCCAAGGTCCCTCTTCCCGGTCGCCATAGTGGTTGCCAAGAGCAATTCTATAACTGGATCTCACCGTGTAGTCGCCCGAAGTGTCATTGGTCTAGAAAAGATGGTCGGGGCCTGCATCCGGGACCCAGGGGATTCTCAGAATAATTCTTTGGTCTCTTTCATTAAACCATTCATGTATCTTTTCCAGACACCCCCCGGTACCTGGTCTGAAAGGAGGCAGCTGACTATGGCGTCTTCAAGACCCGGTTGGGTAGGGGATGTAGCCCACATACCATCCTTATTGATCAGCCAGAGATTGGTCCAGATGTTGACGGATGAGCCATTCCCAATCCTCCAGCCTAGCCCTTTTTCTAGGAGCTTTCGAGTCCCCCAAATGCTTCTCCAGAGGAAGCTAGGACGGGGTCCAAGAGAGGAAACATGGAAGTCCGTGTGGGGGAAGTACTTAGCTCAGAGAACCCGTGCACAGAAAGATGATGGACGGTTAATAAGGTGTCATCCTTGCTTGGCCAAAAGTGCGTCGTTGAAGAGAAGAAGATTCCGAAATATCATCCCTCCCTCCGGCTTGGGTTTTCAGAGCTTCTCCCAGGCCATCCAGTGGGTTCTATTCCTTCCATCATTTTCCCCCACCAGAAGTTGGCAGTACGTGCATGGATCTGATTGACGATGTCCACCGGGAGCTTAAACAGGGACATAATAAAGTAGCTGGGGATAGATTGAATGACAGCTTTAATGAGGGTTTCTTTGCCTGCTTTGGAGATTCTTTTTGGGGTCTAGCCTTGAATTTTTTTCTCAATCCTATCCACCAGAGATGCAAAGATTTCTTTTTTGGACCGGCCAATCACCGTGGGTAGCCCAAGATACTTCTGGTGTTTATCGACCATATGGATGCCTGCTGATGCACAAAGTTCATCACTCTTGGAAAGAGGCACCCCTGCACTGAAGGAGATTTCTGATTTTTCGTGATTGATAGATTGTCCAGACGCCCTCTCATACTGCTGGATCGCATGGCTAATCACCTGGCATTCATTTATGGTTGATCTGGAGAAAAGGAGGCAGTCGTCGGCAAAGAAAAGATGTGACACTGGTGGGATTACACGGCAAACCTTTTCCCCGTGAATAGAATTAGAGGATGCAGCCCTGGAAATAAGGTTAGAAAAAACATCAGCCACTAAGATGAAGAGAAAAGGGGGGAGGGGGTCTCCCTGGCGCAGGCCTCAGGTAGGGGCGAATCCTCAGGTGAGCTCTCCATTGACCTTGATTCTGAAGGAGACGGTCGATATGCATTGCATGATTATATCTGTCCATTTAGTACAAAACCCCATTTTCAGCATCACGACTCTAAGAAAATGCCACTCCACTTTATCATAAGCTTTGGTCATATCCAGTTTCCAGGCCATGGTTCCTTTTTTCGCGATGGAGCGTGTTTCCATAGAGTGGAACACTTCATGGGCCACAATTTCCTTATCAGTGATCAGTCTCTTGGACATGAAGGCGCTCTGGTTTTTGGAGATAAGATCAGGAAGCCAAGGGTGCAGCCGATTGACAGGGGTCTTTGAGAAGATCTTATAGGAGACATTGCAGAGGCTAATAGGTCTAAAATCAGGGATTACGAGAGGTTTCTTAATTTTGGGAATGAGGGCGAGGACCATTTCGTTGATGGAAGAAATTCTAGTACTCCCCTCCCAAATATTTTTTATCATTTTGCAGATGTCGGGACCAATGATGTGCCGGTATTGTTTAAAGAAAAGGGTGTGGAATCCTTTCGGTCCCGGGGCCTTAGTGGGTGGATATGGTTTAGAGCCAGGCATATCTCTTCATTCGTCACATCTTTGGTAAGTTTCCTATTGATCTCATCGGTGATCACAGGTCTGATGCATTCTTCCGCCTCAGCTGACATGAAAGGAGTTCCTGCAGAGAAAAGGTTATGAAAGTAGCATGTCAACGCATCGTGAATTCCGATGGTGTCAGAGATTTTGCTTCCATCAGGTTGTGAGATACACGTGATAGAGTTTTTCTGGAATCTAGCTAAAGCTTTCTGGTGAAAATACCTTGTATTAGCATCCCCTAATTTAATGTGGATGTCACGGGCCCACATGTTAAGGAATTAATAATTCAACATGGGGGTTTTTCAGTAAGAGTTAATGAAATAAATAAAACGCGTAACGCATTTATTTATTGTCATAAATCTATAACCTCAAACCTGATTATAAATATCCTCACAACCCCAACACTTTCCCCAATCGTTGTGCACAACAATTCTGGAGAATTATTTCAAGGCCGAAAGAACTACTTCCTCCAAGAACGCTCTCAAGACCGAGAGAGATCCTCCTCCATCGGATCAAGTTGATCGAAGGCAGACATTGCAAGTGAAGGTTTTTCCATGCTAGCACTCGGAGATCCCTTCGGTGACATCCAGAGATACGTGGCACACATTTGGATCACCGCTAGAGGAATCCTACACTTGGATTCTATTACACAACGACGGATCACAATATCGTGACCGGAGACATCAACAAAGAAAGAATTCCACCAAGGTAATTCTTGTGAATTAATTAAATTAATTATAACCAACATGTGATGATCTTATCTCTATGGTTTTGGGACTCCCTCCTTTTGTTTTTCATTCTTCATTCTATTCCGAAGATCCGGCGTTTTATATCATGACGGATCTTGGTTTGAACATTGTTTAATGCTAAAATCAAAGTTGGTCCACCCACCAATGCGCTTCCGCTGCGCTCAGAACCTACAAGTGGTATCAGAGGGGTCATATATTTGATTATAATTACTTAGTTTTTCATTGGTGATTTACGGATTTAATAATTTAGTTGTTTCAATTCAAGTTAATCGTTCTTTAAATCTTAATCTCGAGATTTGTTCCTCCTCTATCATTTCTCGTTCACCATACAGAAACGACCTTTTCTTTTAATTTTTTAGAGGATCTCATCCGAAGGAGCCAAATGTTCCTGGCCATACAACACGAGAATACACGGCGTGTATTTGGAAGTACACTCCGTGTAGTCTAGGTTCATGCATCGGACTGGTCCGCCAAATCAGGTCGTGTATTGATCTTATCTAAGTCATTTATGACACCGTGTGTTGACCAGGAATAGGTGGCATACGGTTTCCAGAGTACACGTTGTGTGGTCCAATGAACATGGCGTGTAGTCCCTTCGGGTTAGGGTTGGACCGTGTACCCTATACACGGTTTTTCCAGATGGAAACCGTGTAACACGGAAACTACACGGCGTGTGTCCCACTAAACACGCCATGTACTCCGAAAATTTCTGAAGTACATTAACACGCCATGTCCCCGGGCGTGTACTTCGGATGGACGGTGAAGAAAAGTACACGCCGTGTAGTCAGAACTACACACCGTGTACTCACCCAAATTACGCATATTTATTAAAATTTATTATTATATTATACAAACCCTTGATACGTGTACCATGGTGCGGGCATAAAGATGAGGCACAACACATGATAGGTGTTTTATATATATATGTGTGTTTAATTTAACATCTGCGTAATGAACGGGAATTCACCGGATTGCCTCCAAGGTACAAGTTACATACAAGGATAATTTTAATTTATTTAAAATTATGATGGATGAGAATCTCAAGGAAATTCAGAAAAGGGTTTAAGATAAAAGGATTGATTAATTAAAGATAATTAATTTATTTGAGCATGATTTATCTTAAACAGGAATGATTAAAGAATTGAATGCTAGTTTTATTTGTGTATAAATATCGTTGCATGCGCTTCGGCGGTGGCGTAGTGGTGCAAGGTCGAGGGCCATAAGAAACGATGTTCGGTGAGGTCTGGGGTTCGATTCTTGGGAGCCCATTCTTGGGGGAATTTCCACCTCCCATGTACCACTCGTCTTGCCGGGTCACCCGGTATCTCACCGGGTGGGCAGAATGGGCGCACTTCACCTGGCTGACAGATTGTGGTGTCGAACCATCATCGATCGAGGTGTTACCCCACGGGACGCAATGTCATCTCAGCTGACAATAGCTACTCTCCGGCTGGGGTTTCTCTAGAAGATCTCTTTATGGAGAGGGGGGTTCTCGAGTGTGGAGGGTTCGAAAAGGCCACTCCCGAGAATTCCCTTTTAATGATTTAAATATCTTTGCATGTATGGATGATCATGAGCTAGACCAAGACCTTTGTATGTGAATGGTTTCTTTTAATTAAATTTGTTGGCCTGTGAGCCTTCTCCTCATTAATATGTAGGGCCTACGTACCCAAGGATTATTTTATGTAAAAACCTCTTTTACCCCCTCACCTGTGTGTGAGATAAATGCATATATAATGGATGGACTTCCCAAGCTAGTGGAGGTGGCTCAAGTCAGGAGCCAAGGAAAAACCAATCCAAGGAGATACAAAGGTGGACAGGTGGAAAGCTGTAAACACGAACCCGAAAGGTTCAAGGTGTTTCTCCCCTAGGTCTTGGGTTAGTTTATCAACCGCTTGATAAACTAACCAATAGAACAAAGCTCGTGATCATGCCATTTATTTTATTTCTGTCAGTTGCATGGTTTATTTATTGTGGGTGTGTTGTCACGATCACATAATTAATGAATTAAACAAGCATGCAAGATGGAACTAAAATAAGACCATCTTATGCGTAAATATTATCTTAGACATGGTTAATCACTTAAGTATATCCCGCTTAATATTAACAAGCATGTAATCAAAGATAATAAAATGGAAATTTGCGTATATGGATAAAATCCCTCAAAAGAAATATTAAGTCAGTATAGCCTTCCATAATCTTGGTTAGAATTAAAGCATAATTCAAAGTTCTTGACCAACCCTAGTTGGGGTGCTTTCAATTATCAGGGAATTCTAATTCAAGATTTTGGGTTGAATTAACTTGGTTCACATCAAGGTTTGACTGCCACAGCAGGACTTGGTGTGACCAAGAGGCAAAGGTTGAGGAAATCCAAAATAAAAGGATTTCAGGATTGGGGAATCCACTTAGCGGATCAAGGAGCTGCTAGTTAATGCAGTTGGCATTTGGAATGCCTACCTAAAACCCTTCAAGTTTCTTGACTGACCCTAGTTGGGGTAATGCGAAGGGTAATATGGATCCTTGCCACTAGAATATTCAGGCAACATAATATTCCGAATTCAATGGTGAGGGCTATTAGATTTTGATAAAATAGTGGGAGAATAATAAGTATTAATTTATTTATTTGTCTCAATTTTATAAAGTACTAAACCTTTTCTCATCTTAATTTGTAGAAACGACAAGAAAAATGACATCAAACATATCATTGTGAACCATACTCGAGAAGGAAAACCTTCTCACCAGCACCAATTTCCAAGAGTGGCAGAGGCGTTTACGCATCATCCTTCACCATGAAAGGAAATTGTATGTGCTGGAAGAGTCTATTCCAGTTGTGCCTGGAAAGGAGACCAGTGATGAGGAACTATCTCTCTACATGAAACACATGGATGATGCCACAGATGTCCAGCGTTTCATGCTATCAACCATGTTTAATGAGCTCTTGAATCAACATGAAAACATGGACGCGTATAGAATGATATCTCACCTTAAGGATCTCTACCAAAAGAAGGCGAGACAAGAGAGGTATGAGATCTCCAATGCTTTGTTTACAACTAAGCTTGGAGAGTCTGTGTCATATGGGCCTCATGTAATCAAGATTATTGGCTACATTGAATGCCTGGACATCTTAGGGATTAAATTCCCGGATGAGTTGCGTACAGATCTCATCCTATCATCACTACCCAAGACCTTCTCTAGCTTTATTGTCAACTACAACATGAGCAACAATGAGAAGAGTCTATCGGAACTTCTGAACTTGATTCGACTGGTAGATAAGGACATGGCGCATGACAAACCCGCAGTCCTTATGGTGAATAGGAAAAGGAAGGACAAGGCAAAGGGGCCAAAGACTTATAAACAGTCTGAAGCCCCCGAGCGTCGTCCCTCCAAGAAGGGAAAGATCTAGAGGTAGGGAAAGGAACGGGAGGCGGTGTGTTTTGCATGTGGCAAGCAAGGCCACTGGAAGAGGAACTACACCCAGAAGTGTGGGGATGCTAAAGGTGCATTTGTTATCGAGTGTAATCTTTCTATTTCTACACATTGGGTATTAGATACAGCTTGTGGGGCTCACATCTGTATTCAAATGCAGGAACCAAGTAGATTTAGAAAGATTTCCAGAGGAGAGGTGGATCTTCGAGCTGCCAATGGCGCAAGGCTGGCTGTGTTGGCTATTGGCAATTACCACCTCTCATTGCCAACTGGCATGATTTTGGTTTTACAAAACTGTTATTATGTGTCTAGTGTTACCAAGAACATAATTTATGTATCTTGTTTGGATATGGATAGATTTATTTTCAAGTTTGGAAATAAGGGTTGTCTCTTTTATAAGAACAACGTATGTTATGGTATGGCACATTTAAATAATGGTTTGTATGTATTAAATTACGAAAACCAAGTGTTGGCAATCGATAATGAAACAAACTCACATGACTCATACATCACCCAGTTGTGGCATCACCGTATCGGTCATGTAAACGAGAAGCGCTTGACAAAGCTCTGCCAAGATGGTTATTTAGACTCTACTGAGCTAAAACCACTTGATAGATGTCACGCTTGTTTACAAGGAAAAATGACCAAGCCGCCTTTTGGTGGATAGGGTGAAAGGGTCACAGAGCTTCTAGGATTGGTACACACAGATGTGTGTGAACCATTTCTAGTAGAATCTAGAGGTGGATATTCTTACTTCGTTACTTTTACTGATGATTTGAGTAGATATGACTATGTCTACTTAATGAGGTATAAGTCAGAGGCCTTAGAAAAATTTAAGGAATTCAAGAATGAAGTGGAGAATCAGCTTGGTAAGAAGATAAAGAAACTTTGATCGGATCGAGGTGGAGAATATCTGAACCAAGAGTTCATCGATCTTCTACGGGAGTCTGGGATTCTATCTCAGCTCACTCCTCCTTATACACCACAGTGGAACGGTGTTAGTGAAAGGAGGAACCGCACCTTGTTAGACATGGTGAGGTCGATGATGAGTCATGCAGATCTTCCATTATCCTTTTGGGGATATGCATTACAAACTGCAGTATACACATTAAACCGAGTACCAACTAAAGCGGCAAATAGAATTTCATCTGAGTTATGGAATGGAAAGAAACTCATTTTATCGCACACATGTGTATGGGGATGTGAGGTGTTTGTTAAGGCCTTCTCAGGCAACAAACAAGCACCCTGGGGCACGAAGTGTATCTTTATAGGATATCCCAAGGAAACGAAAGGATATTACCTATATAACCCTTCAGACAAGAAAGTGATTGTTGCCAGAAAAGTCGTCTTTCTTAAGAGGGAGCACATCCTCAAGAAGGATAGTGGGAGCAAGATTGACTTCGATGAAGTTGATGCTCAAGATACACAGAAGTTGGTACAGGAACAAGTTCCACAGGTCCCCGTGGAAGAGGTTCCAGAAACACAAGTACTGCATAGGAGCTCAAAAGAGGTAAGGGAATCAGAGAGATTTTGTTTCCTAGTCACCGAGGATGGTGAATCATTATTATTGGACAATGATGAACCTCTCTCCTACAAGAAAGCAGTAGAAAGCTCAGAAGCTACAAGATGGCTAGAAGCTATGAATTCTGAGATGGATTCCATGTATCAGAACCAAATCTGGGTTCTGGTCGATGAGCCAATTGATGTAAAGCATATTGGATGCAAATGGGTATTCAAGAGAAAACTGGACGTAGAAGGCCAAGTTAACACCTATAAAGCAAGGCTAGTGGCTAAAGGATTCAGACAACGTCAAGGAATTGACTATGATGAAACATTCTTGCCAGTTTCCATGTTTAAATCCATAAGAATCATACTTGTCATAATAGCTTACCATGACTACGAGATTTGATAAATTGATGTCAAAACAACATTCCTTAACGGGAACCTTCAAGAAGATGTCTATAGGACACAACCAGAAGGGTTTGTGACACCAGGTGATGTCAAACGGGTTTGCAAGTTGCAGAAATCCATTTATGGATTAAAGCAAGCATCTAGGTCATGGAACATTCGATTTGATGAAGTCATAAAGGAATTTGGTTTCATTAAGAACGAATCCGAGCCATGTGTTTATAAACGGTTTAATGGGAATGTGATTGTTATCCTAGTAGTGTATGTTGATGACATATTGCTTATTGGAAACGATGTACTAGTCTTACAGTCATTTAAGGACTGGTTGAACAAGTGTTTCTCCATGAAGGACTTGGGTGAAACAGCCTACATTCTAGGAATGAAGATCATTTGTGATAGATCCAAGAGGCTGCTTGGACTAAGTCAGGGTACATACATTGACCAGATACTAAAGAGATTTAGTATGGAATAATTCAAGAGAGGATTGGTTCCAGTGTCACGTGACCTACATCTTTCTAAGAAAATGTGTCCTCAGACACAACAAGAGAAAGATAGAATGAGTAAGATCTCATATGCTTCGACTATAGGATCTATCATGTATGTCATGTTATGTACCAGACTTGATGTTGCCTATGCACTGAGCATGGTAGGCAGATATCAAGAAGATCCAGGAGAACAGCATTGGACTGTTGTTAAGACTATCCTTAAGTATCTGAGAAGAACTAAGGATGTGTTTTTGGTGTATGAAGGAGACGAGGAGGTTGTCATCAGAGGGTATGATGATGCTGGTTTTCAGACAGATCAGAATGATCTGAAGTCGCAATCTGGATATGTTTTCTGTCTCAATGGAGGATTTGTGAGCTGGGAGAGTTCAAAGCAGCCAGTTGTTGTCGATTCTACAGCGGAGTCCGAATATATAGCGGCTTCTGATGCAGCCAAGGAAGCCGTCTGGATTCGGAGCTTTGTCCAGGAGCTTGATGTGGTGCATAGCAGTAAAGATCACATTACATTGTATTGTGATAATACTGCAGCGATGACTATTGCAAAAGAACCAAGGTCACATCAACGGACAAAGCACATACTTCGGAAGTATCACCTCTTGAGAGATTTCTATCTAAGGGGTGAAGTTGTAGTGAGCAGAGTGTCCACGGAAGAGAACGTGGTGGACCCCATGACTAAAGGCCTATCTCAGCAGAAGCATGAATATCATGTGAGAGCTAGCGGGTTAAATGTTGTTAGCAGTTGGCTCTAATCCAAGTGGGAGTCTGTTGGAGTTGGTGGCCTAGAACCAACTACTTTGTAATTTATTTATTAATAAAAGCCTTATCACATCTTGATTGTTCTTCTGGGTGACAATGCATGTGATAATGTTCTAAGGATAGTTGTTGCATTAAAGGGTCATAGCGGATCCCTGCTATGATGAGAACCCGAAAGTGTCATAACACTGTTCTTGAATGTATGTTCTATGGCCGGATGATGTTATTTGAGGGACACAAATAATACAGGCCATTAGGGGTGAGGACTCATAAAACTTTGAGACACCTTCTCATGGTGTGCGCCCTTGGTAATATCCGGGAGGATATTATGAGAACGAGACCCACCAGTAGGAAATCCACATTTCATAGTGTCATTGGATGTTCTTATCTGTGAACGTGTGTATTGGTCCTTATACTTTAAGATTATTATTAATGGGTATTGCAACTCACGCACTTAGATGTATTGACGAAAACTGTGACGACACATTGTTCGCAGCGAGGTAGGATACGTTGGGTGCGTCACGAGTAATACCGCATTAATAGATAATGCGAGAAAGGATTTATCCCTTCTGTTCTATAACGGAAGTAGATATCTCAGATCCTTTGATGGAATTGATATAGCCTAAGTAAATCCATGGTCGTGGTAAGGAATGAGAAAGTTCAATTCCGGAAAGTCAAAGAAAGAATAATCGAGCGCATGGGTTGATGACACTAACATGCAACCCGCTTGATTAGAGATATCGTGACAAAGAGATTATATTACACGGTAAACGTTCGTATGAGGTGACACGTCAATGCGGCGTCAACTTCTTTCTCTTGGATGTCTTGACCCGTTGCTAGGCAGTAATCTTGGACTTTAGGCAAGCCTGCCTAATGACAACGAAAAAGAGGCCTAGAGGGTCACACACTAAGTATGTCCATGTATCTCAGTTAAATATTAATTTAACTAGTTAAATATTAATTTAACAAGTTAAATAAATATTATTCCTGACTGTGGTTTAATAATTATTTAAGGATGCTTAGTCGCATTTATTTCGACACTAGTTATTCGAGAGAATATATTGTGGGCGAAATAATATATTTATTAGCGTGTAATGCAGTTACATTTATTTAAGAAATAAATAGTCATTACTCAAGGTCTAATAAATGTGGTGAAATAAATAAAGAAAAATGGAAAATAAAAGTACACGTCGTGTATATTAAATATACACGTCGTTTACTTTTATGGAAAACGAGTACACGCCTTGTATTAATGACTACACACCGTGTAGTTTTTCCAGTTGGGATTTTGAGGATATATTATTGTTTTATTAAATGATATTTATTATAATCAGCATGAGGGTATATCAAGGAATTAATAATTCAACATGAGGGTTTTTTAATAAGAGTTAATGAAATAAATAAAACGCGTAATGCGTTTATTTATTGTCATAACTCTAAAACCTCAAACCCGATTATAAATATCCTCACAACCCCAACATTTTTCCTCTATCGTTGTGCACAACAATTCTGGAGAATTATTTCAAGGCCGAAAGAACTACTTTCTCCAAGAACGCTCTCAAGACCGAGAGAGATCCTCCTCACTCGGATCAATGCGATCGAAGGCGGACATCGCAAGCAAAGGTTTTTCCGCACTAGCAGTCGGAGATCCCTTCGGCGACGTCCAGAGATACGTGGCACGCGTGTGGATCACCGCTAGAGGAATCCTACACTTAGATTCTGCGACGCAACGACGGATCACAAGATCGTGACCGGAGACATCAACGAAGAAAGAATTCCACCAAGGTAATTCTTGTGAATTAATTAAATTAATTATAACCAACATATGATGATTCTATCTCTATGGTTCCGGGACTCCCTCCTTTTGTTTTTCGTTCTTCGTTCTATTCCGAAGATCTGACGTTTTATATCGTGACGGATTTCGGTTTGAACGTTATTTTACGCTAAAATCAAAGTTGGGTCACCCACCAATGCGCTTTCGCTGCTCCCGGAACCTACATATATATATATATATATATATATATATATTAATATATCATATTTATATTAATTATAAACATGAGTTTTTTAATTAATGTATATAAATAAACATTATTTCCGAATATAAATATAGTAATTTTATGTAAGACGTGTTGCACAAAATTGATTCATTGGATTACTATAAAATGGGATTGAACTCTAATTTGATGAAACTCTTTTATTTCTTATTCTTTCATGATCAATTAGTCCTAGTTGCAATGATTGATGGTGACAATGATATAGGTAGTGAAATTGTCAATGATTTTTGTTTACTATGAAATTTTCATCAAATTCATCCATGGAGAAGATAATTATAAATTACAAAGAAAATCTATCAACGTTTTACAATGCCGATCAACTCCCCAAGACTCCCACAAAACTAACCAATCTAAATATTCCAAATCCAAATGGATTGTTGAATTCGTGACACATATAATACCAATTTCAATTATCAATTATCATGGTTAATATCTTTGACGTCCAATAACTACTTAAAAAAGCACCCTAACCTTATCAGACGTAACAGTGGTACATTCGTTAATTTTATTGCAGCAGATCATATTTATTTACAAAATATATTTATTTTTCTAACTGTTTACATTTCTTTTGAACTGTTATTATTGTTATTTTATTACTGTTTCTAATAAAAATTTATAATATGTGAAGGATAAGACAGGGTGATGATCGTGTGGCTGGGCAGATGGGTGCGCAGGTTAGCGGAAGACGCACCGGCCCCAGGCACGTGCAGGTGTCGGCGCGATCACATGCGTCCCCCATTTTTTCGGGAATAAACAAATGATCGGGCGCCATTAATGGGGCAAAGCGCTCCACCGGCCCACACAGATTTTTCAGCTTTTTGACTTTCTTCATCTTTTTTTGACTCATACTGCACACTAGACGGCACCGACGGCACCGATTGCTCCCGCCCATTAATTGTGGGATTCGATGATAAATATTTGGGTTTTTTATTTCTCTTTCTAATTTTAAAACTTCTAAAATAAAAGCCTTCATTTAATTTAAAACATTCTTACAATATATGAAACCATGATATTGGTGTATATTTGACATTTTTTGTGAGTACAAAACGCCACTCCCAGAATCAATAACCCATGAATGATAGCGCCGTGTTAGGCAAAATTTGATTTTCCAAGACGAAATCCAACAATTAGACTTCTGATTGTGAATTAATATGGTTTAATTCAATTTGTTTTTTTATATTAAATTCAGTTTTTTTCTTTTATGATTATTCCGTTTTAACGCCACCTGCTGTTATGTCTCCCGCATATGTTTTACATCCTGACAATCCGGTTGCTCCCGCTTTTTCACTTGTGACCGTCGATCCACTTCGCCGCCCATTTACTCTGGGCCGTCCATCTGGGCGGTGTTTCGTGGCTCACGTGCTCGCTGTTCTGATTTCTGTTTCACCCTGTGATACGTGGGGACGTGTGATTGGGCATTTCGTCTCGGGGAAACTGACGCCTGCAGGGGCTTTGATCACCTCTGGTTTGGCTTATCCCGAGAGTGTGGTTGATTGGTTCTCCCCGGTTCTTCTCCCATACGAAGAACTTCTTGGTGATACTCCCCTGAGATCCTGGTTCACGAGCCCCAGTTGTTCGGGGTATTCTCAGCGGCAGCGGACTCCGCGGCACACTGCTGGTGTGTCGCTTTTCGGTGGAGCTTCGTCACGGTCATCTTCGGTTTCTTTGGCGTTCCGAGGACCAGCGCACGAGGTGTTTTCGGACCAGATCTAGGAGGAAAGGAGGACGTTCTGGACCGCGAGAAGGAGAGTTCCAGACTCCAAGACGAAGAAGAGATCTGGACTGCCGGGTGATTTCTCCCGGCACTGTAAGTTGTTCCTTTCTTCTGCGAGTTCCATATAGAACTGTAATAGTTTTCCTGTTTTTGTGCCATTATAGCCCGTTGGTATTGTCATGTATTAATTTCTTTTGGAGATCAATAAAACGTGTGTGTGTGGGGTGTTCTTGCCATGCAGTAGGATCCATAAGGATCCGAAGCACGTAAATCTTGTCTCTCTTTACTATTCTTGCATCTTTCTTTTCTGCATCTTGGTTCTTGCTTCGCCTGCATGTCGCCAGCACCATTCTGCTCTCATTGTGTTGTTTCCGAGTTGTTTGTGTCCACGACATTGTGACTCATCAACCACAACAAGTGGTATCAGAGCCACTTTTGGCTGCTGCGCTGACTTCATCTGACCTACTGTGTTCACTGCCCCTAGTTCTATGTCTTCTGTTTCGTTGCATTATTTCTCATTTTAACAGTCTTGCTGATTGACTTGATGCATTGCTCTTATATAATGTTGTTCTGTGTTCTGCAACCTCCTTGCATGCTTGTAATTCTTTTTTGCAGGGCCTTGTTATTTACCTCGTGATGCTGCTATAATTGCGGTTGCCAGTACCCTACTGGCACTCCCTTTCTTCGTACTGTTTTGCAGCTTTGTTTCATATCTGTCCGGTTGCATTCTGCTCACTGTTTTGGTTCACAAGTTTACAGTTCCTTACAATTTGGGTTTTGTTTTTTCCTTTCTTCCGCATTCTTTGTGTTTTTTTTAATTCTGCCTGATTTTTGTTGTTGTTCCTTTCGGTTTCCTTCTTTTCTGGTGAAATCATTGTATTCACCGAACCTTTTCTGTCTTCATATCCCACGATACACGTATACCCAGTGAGATCGGTCGATTTTTGGGGGCGTACGCTTATCGTTGTCCCCAATCATTCGACATCTACTCATCTGGATAAACATGTCTACAATGCGATATGAGATCGAAAAATTCGATGGAGACAATGACTTCAATCTATGGAGAATAAAAATGAGGGCATTGCTTGTCCAACAAGGTCTCATAGATGCCCTCTCCGAGCCTACTAAACCCATTACATCTGTAAATGAAACTGGTCAAACTGTAACTGAATACCAGCCTATCCCCCCTGACATTCTTGTTAAAGCCCACGATTCCCTTTTGTTGTCCTTAGGAGACAAAGTCCTTAGAGAAGTGGCCTATGAGTCTACCGCTGCCGGCATCTGGCTTAAGCTGGAAAAACTCTACATGACTGCCTCCCTTGTAGGTAGACTGTATAAGAAGCATCGCATGTTCACCTTTAGGATGAGACCTGGGGCTGCCTTGAAATCTCACCTAGATGAGTTTAACAAAATCATGTTAGATCTAGCCAACATAGATGTCTCGGTAGATGATGAAGATCAGGCCATCATTCTCCTGATCTCTCTTGACCATAATTATAGCACCTTGGTCGAGACCATGATGTATGGTCGAGACTCCTTGACTCTAGAAGAAGTCAAGTCTGCCCTTCTATCTAAAGACCTTCACTCAAAACCTAAGACCAAAGGAGAGTCTGAGAGCTTGTTCACTAGGGGAAGGCCCCAGATTAAAGGCAAAAAGAAACAATTTAAAAGAGACAAAAGCAGAGGCAGTAAAGAACCTAAGATAGAACCAAGACCTAAAGATAGTAATAATAGAGAACGAAAAGTCACCTGCTTCCATTGCGGCAAGCCTGGGCACATCAAGCCCGAATGTAGAAAGCTTAAGCGTGAGCAAGAACGTGCTCAGCCCACTGACCAGTCCCTCGTTGTTGACTCTGGTTATGACACTGCCGAAGTGTTAAATGTCTCCAGTCATACACTCGACAGAGAGTGGGTCCTTGACTCCGGCTGTTCCTTCCATATGTGTCCATACAAAGAGTCATTTTCAGAGCTGGTAGAGAGAGTGGAAGGGGATGTCCTGTTAGGAAATAATAAAAAGTGCAAAGTGGAAGGTAGAGGATCTGTTCTATTAGAACTTGACAATCAATATGTGATTACCTTACTTGATGTAAGGTGAGTTCCAAACCTCCAACGCAATTTAATTTCCTTAGGAGTCCTTGATCAAAAAGGATATACCTTCAGATCAGAATCAGGATCAATTAAGATCTCTAAAGGATCTAGGACCATTATTAAAGGGTCTCTCACTAACGGGTTGTATATCTTGGATGGTAAGACCCATTCAAGGCAGTTGGGTAGTGTTTACATTACAAACACTGACAATACTATGCTTTGGCATAGACGTTTGGGGCATGTAAGCTCCAAGGGATTGGAAGAACTCAACAAGCAGGGGCTGCTGAATGACATAACACCAACAAACCTGCCCTTTTGTGAAGACTGTGTAATGGGAAAAGCTAAAAGAGTTAGTTTCAATAGATCCACTTTCAAAGCCGCTGCCCCACTTGAATACATCCATTCAGATCTATGGGGTCCAGCGAGAACTACCTCTCATGGTGGAGGATCTTACTTCGTCACCTTCATTGATGATTTTTCCAGGAAGGTCTGGGTTTACATCCTGAAGCATAAGTCAGATGTTTTCCAGACCTTTAAGACCTGGAAGGCTTCGGTCGAAAATCAGACCGGAAAGAAAATAAAAACCATGAGAACAGATAACGGTTTAGAGTATTTGTCTACTGATTTCGTTGAATTTTGTGAAAAAGAAGGGATCAAAAGACATAGAACTGTTAGGGAAACTCCCCAACAGAATGGGCTAGCAGAAAGGATGAATAGGACCATCTTAGAGCGTGTCCGAAGCATGCTTGCGCACTCTGGGCTCCCCAAGTCTTTCTGGGCTGAGGCCACTAGCACTGCAGTGTATCTCATCAATAGATGTCCCTCCTCTGCTAACCAGTTCAAAAGCCCTGAAGAACTTTGGACTGGTCGGCCTCCCTCTTATTCCTACCTTAAGGTTTTTGGTTCCACGACCTATGCCCATGTAAGGACTGATAAACTGGAACCAAGAGCTGTGAAATGCATTTTCATTGGTTACCCCGAGGGGGTCAAAGGATATAAACTCTGGATTGATAAACCAAGGTACCAGAAATGCATTATCAGTAGGGATGTGGTTTTCCATGAGTCATCCTCTACCAAGACCAAACCCACACATCAAAACAGTGATGAACCAGACTTTTCCAAGCCTGTTGAACCCAAGCCCTTCGCTCAGATTGAAACTGATCTTCAGCCAGATCAGCCTGCTCCTCAGCCCAATAATGGGGCTGATCATCAAAGCAGCTCTGATTCAGATTTGGATTCTGAACCTCCTGACACCTACAGAGACTATCAATTGACCCGTGATAGACAAAGAAGGGTCCTCAGACCCCCTTCTAGGTTCAGCCAGTATGACATGGCTTCTTATGCTTTCCATGTAGCCCAGGATCTCATTGATGATGATCCTCAGTCTTATAGGCAAGCGTTGAAAGACAAAGACTCCAAGCAATGGGTTTTTGCTATGAATGAAGAAATGCACTCTTTAATGAAAAACCATACTTGGAGTGTTGTGAACAAACCTGTTAATGCTAAAGTTATAGGTTCCAAATGGATTTTCAAAAGAAAAGAGGATAATACTGAGGGAAATAAAATCAAGTTTAAGGCTAGACTAGTAGCTAAGGGTTTCCTCCAAAGGGAGGGAATTGATTACTCTGAAATTTTCTCCCCAGTTGTAAAACATTCTTCTATCAGGCTCCTGTTAACCTATGCTGCCTATCAAGATTACCACATCGAGCAGTTGGATGTTAAAACTGCTTTTTTACATGGTGACCTGAAAGAAAGGATTTATATGCAGCCTCCTGAAGGCTATCCTAGTGTTTTCAAACCACATCAAGTGTGTCTCCTGAATAAGTCTCTATACGGCTTGAAGCAAGCCTCAAGACAATGGTACTTAAAGTTCGACTCTTTCATGTTAGGGAATAAGTTCACTAGGAGTCAATACGATGCCTGTGTTTACTTCAAACAAACTAGGACCTGCATCATTTACCTCTTGCTGTATGTCGATGATATGCTCATCATGTGCAAGGATATGAATCTTATTTCTTCTGTTAAATTCCAGTTGAAAAACACCTTTGAAATGAAGGACCTGGGTGTGGCCAAGCAAATTCTTGGCATTGAAATCATAAGGGACAGACCCAATAAATTTCTTTATCTTTCTCAGCATAGTTACATTTTAAAAATTCTCAAGAGGTATATGTTTGAAACTCTCAAACCCGTTAATATTCCTCTCGCTCAACACTTTAAACTATCTCTATCACAAGCTGCTGCTGCTAAACAAGATGTTGAATTTATGTCCAATATTCCTTATGCTAACATGGTTGGGAGCATAATGTATGCTATGATTTGTACGTGCCCTGATATTGCTTTTGCAGTCTGCACCCTTAGCAGGTTCATGGGTACCCCAGGGAAACCACATTGGCATGCTCTCAAGTGGCTTCTTAGATATCTCACTAGTACTCCTAATATTTGTTTGTGTTATGGTAGAAACATTGATTATGCTGACCTTATTTGTGGTTATGTCGATGCTGATTATGCCAGAAATGTTGACACCCGTAAGTCCCTAACCGGTTATGTGTTTAGTGCCTTTGGTGGTACCATTTCCTGGAAGTGCAACATGCAATCTGTCGTTGCAATTTCAACTACAGAATCTGAGTACATTGCCTTGACTGAGGCGGTCAAGGAAGCATTGTGGATCAAAGGTATGGCTTCAGAACTTTGTATTTACAATTCTGCTATTAATGTTTATTCAGACAGTCAATCAGCTATTCATTTGTCAAAAAACCTTGTTTTCCATGGTAAGTCAAAACATATAGATATTAGACTACATTTTATTAGAGATATCATAGAATCTGGAACCGTGTGTATCAACAAGATACATACTGACATAAACCCAGCTGATAGTTTGACTAAAGCTGTGGTCTTGTCAAAGTTTAATTTCTGCCTAGATAGATTAAACTTGGTTCAGATTCCTTGACCCCTAGGTGCAAGAACATCACTGAATTTTAATTAAAAATGGTGGAGATTTGTGAATTAATATGGTTTAATTCAATTTGTTTTTTATATTAAATTTAGTTTTTTCCTTTTTTGATTATTCCGTTTTAATGCCACCTGCTGTTATGTCTCCCGCATATGTTTTACATCCTGGCAATCCGGTTGCTCCCGCTTTTTCACTTGTGACCGTCGATCCACTTCGCCGCCCATTTACTCTGGGCCGTCCATCTGGGCGGCGTTTCGTGGCTCACGTGCTCGCTGTTCTGATTTCTATTTCACCCTGTGATACGTGGGGACGTGTGATTGGGCATTCCGTCTTGGGGAAACTGACGCCTGTAGGGGCTTTGATCACCTCTGGTTTGGCTTCTCCCGAGAGTGTGGTTGATTGGTTCTCCCCGGTTCTTCTCCCATACGAAGAACTTCTTGGTGATACTCCCCTGAGATTCTGGTTCACGAGCCCCAGTTGTTCAGGGTATTCTCAGCGGCAGCGGACTCCGCGTCACACTGCTGGTGTGTCGCTTTTCGGTGGATCTTCGTCACGGTCATCTTTGGTTTCTTTGGCGTTCTGAGGACCAGCACGCGAGGTGTTTTCGGACCAGATCTAGGAGGAAAGGAGGAAGTTCTGGACCACGAGAAGAAGGAGAGTTCCGGACTCCAAGACGAAGAAGAGATCTGGACTGCCGGGTGATTTCTCCCGGCACTGTAAGTTGTTCCTTTCTTCTGCGAGTTCCATATAGAACTGTAATAGTTTTCCTGTTTTTGTGCCATTATAGCCCGTTGGTATTGCCATGTATTAATTTCTTTTGGAGACCAATAAAACGTGTGTGTGTGTGGTGTTCTTGCCGTGCAGTAGGATCCATAAGGATCCGAAGCATGTAAATCTTGTCTCTCTTTACTATTCTTGCATCTTTCTTTTCTGCATCTTGGTTCTTGCTTCGCCTGCATGTCGCCAGCACCATTCTGCTCTCATCGTGTTGTTTCTAAGTTGTTTGTGTCCACGACATTGTGACTCATAAACCACAACACTGATGATTCTCAACGGTAGCCATAAAATGAGCCACACCGTTGTCTTCTCTTCCAACAAAGGAAAAACAACAATAATAGAACATACACCAATGATCTGATGATGTTGATAATAGACCCAAAGGCTTCGTGACCACCCTCACCCTCTTCCAATGTGTCGATAATAACTTGACAATCATATTCGACCACAATATCTTTACAGTCAATAGACGATATTACCTACATACCCTTCCAAATAGTCATGACCTCTGCCACAAGAGGATACCAACCATCAATGTCTGAGGAATGACGAGCCGCAATAATAGAACCTGCATGGTCCCGAA